>JAUZND010014052.1:0-12230 GCA_034780555.1 Coelogynopora nodosa | reverse complement strand
TATATATATATAAATTAGCATTTTCTCACAAATTTAGTACAATAAAATTAGTTATGCTTTATAATTTGAGACACATTTCATTATTTTTGTATGTATTGAAACTAAACCTAATAATCATTTCCTCAAGCAACTTTAGCTGAAGCGTATGATTACCGTTGTCAACAGCTATCGGCTTATATTTGGGTTTAAATATTACTGTTAAAAGTACACATATAATAAATAACAATTTTTAAAATGCATTTTTTACAATTGTGTATTAAAACTGTCATATTTATTCAACAAAAAAAATTAGATTAGTAACATTTCAACAAGTAAACCTCGGACAATATATCCATGAAATCCTCCTCTGGTGATCCCATTATCTGTATGAAATAGAATTGACATCGTATTGTCTGTCGAAGTAATGGAAACATATTGATTATCACCCGACAGTCTCCTCAGCAATGGATCGTCCAAACTGTCTCCATTGTGAACATCCAAATAGTCGTGGGTTTTTTCAGTCTAAAATAATACAAAATAACTGCATTTATACAAACATAACATATTATATTCTCTACATACACATTGTTTTACTAAATGTTCATACTAAAATGTATAAATAATAACGAATCATATGTTTACTAATTATTGTTTGAGTACATCTATTATTTGTATATGTTTGTTGAATAATTTTAAACACTGCAACAGATATAAGATATTTTAATATATTTTAAATTGCAATTGTATATCAATTCTATCTTTTTAATTTGGAAACGACTATGTCCGGGAAAGGGTTGTGTTTATTTATAAAAAAGCAAATTTCCCATAAATCCGGTAAAAACTTTCATTTTCAAACACTTGAACTATTTGAAAAAATTATGTTACAAAATATTAATTTAAATGATGTTGCAAAATATTTATTAACACTAAATATATATGTTCCTAATGTTCGGCCCTCTTTAATTCTTCCACTAATATACGAAATGTCACATCCTTAACGGTTATCTTACGTCTATATGGAAAATGATCCACGTGCGTAATGGGTCCACTGGACCCATATCTCTGCCATATAAAAAGAAGTTAAATTATAGGAGATAAAATGCTTTCATTACATTTTTATAACTAGTTTAAACATTATTTCAATTTTATTTATTCAATAATACAATAAATACAGTTCGGAACTATTATAAGTTGATATTCAAAAACACAATAATTGAAGTTTTTTTAATCACAATTAATACAGACGTTGGACCTGTGTTCGTTGCACATTGGTTGTCTGCAACTGGAGCAGCATATATTCGTTTTCCTGTCAGCTCTCACAGGACAAAAGTTGCACCGCTTCTTCTTCTCAAGACGCTGAACTCCCGCTGCAGCTTGGTCTTCCTGCCTTTGGGGAGGCTCCTGGGGTATGTCGTAGCCCATGCACTTGATGGCATCTTTTGTGGTGGAACGGAGAGATGCGGGATTCTCAAGCCGTTTTCTGATGTGTGCATCAACAAGCTGGTAACCAGTGGCTTTCAGAAATGAGTAGTGCTGCTCCTGTTTCCTCCACTTTTCAGGGTTCCGGGCAGAGAATATGATGGACCCATTATTGCCAGCAATGTCGACCATATTAGAAAATACGGCGTACGGCCATCGCCTGCATTTCCTTTTGCAGCTCAACCCCTTGACTCTTTTGTCGGCAATATCAACACCCGATTTGGTTCGGTTGTACTCCAATACTGTGAGGGACTTTTCTCCAACAGGTGGAACTGGAACATGTCGATGAAGAGTATCAACAAGTATCACAGGTTTTGTTCCTTTGTCCCAGAAACTCACCAACACTGTGCCTTGATCATCATGGTAAACCTTAGTATCTTTTCGCTGACGTTCTGATACTGATTTTGCTGCCGCAGGAATTCCCCTATTGTTATTTCTGACGGTACCAATGTACGAAGTGCCTCGCTCACGAAGTTCGTCCACAAGAGGCATCGAAGTGAACCAGTTATCTGCAGTAAGATGACGGCCGGTATCCAAAAATGGTTGCATCAAATGCATCGAAACATCGCGTGTGGTGAGGTTTTCATTCGGAGTAATTGTGCCTCTTCCGATGTATATAACGCCATTCAGTACATAGAAAGATTCTGCGAATAGAATAATTTAGGCATGACACAATAAAAAGTCTACTCCTGAAAAAATATTCTATGCATAAGTAGCATGATTCTATGGTTGCATCTATTATTTTCATATGGGTCCTACGAACCCATTACGCACGTGGAGACCATGCTATGTCATTTACATTGATCGAATAAAAGAAAACATCTGATTTTTTCAGGAAAGATTCAGTTCGGTAGCTCATTCAAAGTCCTAAAAAGACAAACCTGTACACTTTTTAATTTTGGAGTGACAGCGAGTTGAAAATTGTCATGGGTCCGTGAGACCCAGAAAAGAGGACAACCGTTAAATAACAATAAGCCTTTTTACCATTTTATTAATATTTTAATTCTTTTATATGTAGCGATGGTCTTGTCCTTATATAGATCATGATTTTAAATATAATCATTAATGTTATTGAACAGAACATGTTTAATTAGGAACATTTTCACACTGAAAGATTAGACAAGAATCCTGCATATGCAAATATCATAGTATATTAGAATAGAATTTCTTACGTGTTTTGACATTTAGTGATGTTCCACCAATCTTAAATTCTTTTACTAATGTCTTTAACCTCAGTGGAATTTCCTCAGTGGCATTTTGTGCAATGACTAAAGGGGACACTGTTTTTGCATGATTGTATCTTAGTGATTGGTGCTCAAAAGCATATCATGTGAAATCCAAATGACTCTTTATATGTTTTTAGCATGTATTGGTATGTCTTTGGCATGTCTTGGTATGTCTTTGGTATGTCTCGTATATTTTTGCTGCTGTAGAAAGCCTTTAGTCATTTATTATATTCATTTTATAATAGTTTGTAGGATCATTATCCTGCCGAGATTATATTATTACTTATTTGTTGTTATTTCACGTGATGACTGAGATTACTAGCTATGATCACATAAAATCAACGCCAGTAGTAGGAGATATGTAGATTCTGGACCAGGACCCCGTATGGTCGTACTTGCCTAAATTTGCAAATTCATATGCGGAATTTGGGGAATGTTTACTAGTTTACTAGTTTACTAGATTTTTTGTCTTCTAATTTTTTAATGAAAAAATTATTTTGACTGGAAAAAACTTACTTTAGCTTACTCATTTTTTATCTTCATTTAATGTCTTTGTTTTTACCATAGAAATGGATAGGATTGTCTAGAAGCGAAATCACCCACCTAAACCATGTAATGTAACGGCAACAAACCGCGATATTATTGAGCGTTTGTTAGCCTCAATTTGATTGGATGATAGCTATACAATGGCTATCAATTCTGAAAGCTGAATAAATTACTCATTCGATTCGCGTATTTAACAATAAATGGACTATATTTTCGACCTATATTCATGAACATAACATGTTTTACTCTATAATACATATATATAAAGCAGAAAACAACCCACTAATGAAATGACATACCCTTCTCTTTTGATTCAGGAGTAGCACGAGATGTACAACTAAAACGAACAACACACGATTTAGGCATTTTTACGCATACACGATAAATCTTTTTGCCCCTTTTGAAAGTGACGACTGTTGCAGCATATTTAAACTAAGCGCGCTTCAAGACCTTGTATTCATTTGTATGGTTTTTACTGCTAAATAGTAGTGTACATTATTTGTTCCTTTACACTTCTTACAAACATATTGATTACTAAAATGATATATTACAATATAACGTAATTGTGATAAATGGTTTCTAACTTCTTTGCTGTAATTCGATCAAATATTTTATTAAAATAATACACATTATAAATAAGATTATATATAAATATATATTTAAGAAAATGTCAACAATTATTTTTAGATAAAAACCTGTTTTAAATTAGATAAATTATTTAGCTTTAAACTACGATTATTGCTTAAAAATATCGAAGAGTATCTCATTACAACTAAAAATAAACTTCTATATGATAAAACAAAACTAACAAATGTACTTAAACCAGATAAATGTAATATTTTTTAATAAATATAACTACTTAATTATTCCATCATTATATCACAAATAATGGTTAAGAAATACATAATATAAGACAGAATATTATTTATTAATATAAATTATAATTAATATATCAAGAATATAATTCAAAAATGCAATTCAATATAATTATTAAATTATATTCATGTGACATTATTTTTGTATGAAAATACCTTTGGCAATATCTCTCCCGGCGTCAACACAAAATGCAATAGAAATGAATACCGCAAACGTTTCCTCGGTTGATCTGAAATGGAAAGAATCAATGTGAAGGATTTGATCTCTTCTTATACTCTACCGGAGCTAATTTTTACTCGGGCCTATTTACATAGAGGCAAATTTCACAGGGCCCCAGATTGCAACAGGGCATTGTGTTCTGGACAAAATAATGGCTAATTCAAAATAGAGACATATAGCCATGAAATGTAGATAATATATATCTATACAAAAACAGTGAGCAACTATCATAGTAACGAAGACAACTTTCCAAAGATACTAAATAATATGTCATTATTTAAGTAGCTTCACAACTTTCATATATTAGGCAGATAACTGGTAGACTGTATTGATTAAATATTTAATAGGTGGTCAGTCAGCGCAGTGGTCTAGTATGGTAGCATGATCGGGAAGTATGCGAATGACCCAGGTACGAATCCAGGTCTCGTCGAAATATTCTATCAGCGAGAGATATTCTCAAATTACTTTGCCACCCACATCAAATTACAATTAAGTAAATGCTTAATGCACGGGTATATAAACATGTTATAAAGCCACGATTTGAGTGCTGCGTGTTCGGTCCTCTATAATTTTGAACCAAGTTAGTGATATTGATAAGTCCCAAAAAATCGTAAGTATTTTGCAGAATATTAAACATTTAAATATACTTTTCCTACAGATTTTTCAGACATTAACAGTGTATGTATTACAAAAGTACCAATCAATTCTATATAATTAATTATATATATATATATATATATAAGTAGCAAGAGATAACAAACCTGGTTGAATACTTCATAAACTTGCTAAGATCAAAAATGGAATACAATACGAGCCAGAATGAGTTGAAAATTCCAACCCAACCAAACATGGCAGTAAAATCCATGTCATATTGTTCACAAATAGAATAGATCACTGAAAAATAATGAAAAAATAGAAAAACATTAAAATATATATTTATATTACACATCACAATATCAGCAGATTGTAGTATTTTTTTCTTTTTTTTTCTTTTCTTTTCTTTAGTAACTTCAGAATAGGAAATTTCATATTAATCCGGAATATTTTACAATTTATTTGGCATGTGTAGAATCGTTGGATCAAATAAAAAAAAATTGTTACAAATTTTGTTGTAGTCCTGGATTAGCTACATATATAATCAATATAATATAATCAATAAATAAAATCAAAATAACTACAACCAATATGAATATATCATTCTATTATTATAAATATGTTACGATCAGTCTTCACTGTGAAAATGTATGCATCTTTTAAAAACTGTTACTCTCGTGATTTATACTTAGATTAAATAATGTTTTTATGTGTGATAGATTTACATGATTTTTTTACTGTATTTGCAACACTTTGTAATACCATAATAGAACATAATAGAACATAATAGAACACAATAGAACATAATAGAACATAATAAAACACAACAGAACATTTGTTTGGTTCCTTTGGAGAAGCGAATTAAATTAAATTATTGAATAAAAATAAATTAAATCTATCATATATCTGCATTTCGATTTCTTTTTCAAAAGTTATGTTTTATTGACTGAACCTCCAGTTTTAGATAAATAATTTCGATTATAAGTTACAGAATTCCTGCTTTGATTAAATAATGTTTACTTTTCGTTATTAATTTTTTTATTTAACAATCAAAATCTCAACAAAAAAACACAACTCACAAATTCAGCTTTATTTTTCCATATTTTATCAATTTTCAAAATTAAGGGTACAATTTACAACATCTTAAATCTATTTGTTAAATTTAAGTGAACTTTTCTAAAGTTTTCAAAGTTCCGCAGTATCTCACATTCCATTTTTAATTTCCATAATTTCGGTTTCTAAATTGAAGTTTTAGTTCCACATTTCAAATTATATTATCTATCAAGGCCAACTGATATGTACTTATTAGCCTGCATTAATCCAGTCACTCGATCATGCACTTACCTTTTGTATAAATAGCTAACGGTGCCGTAGTCAAAAGGATCACCAATGGTTGTCCCGAGAACATCGCAAAAAATAGTCCCCCAAAAGTTTGAGAAACGATCACACTCTGCACGTCTAGCGTATGAATGAGAACAGCAGTATTGTTAAGCTTGACAAGTACAAATATTGAGAATTTTAGTTCTTCAAACTTTTCACTAAATAATAGTTCATATAAATTATAAATCGATAAAATGAATGATTAAATTTAAAAGAGGTTAGAACATTATTATCCCACACAAGTTAATTTTTTTTAATCTATGCCCCATTTTACCATATTTAAAAATGCAATGAAGATGTTCAGACGTCATTGGTATCATTTCACTTTTCACTAACGCACAGCATACAGTGAGTCACGTCTAGTTATAACCCCAACGTCATTAGTACAGACTAAGTTGATAATTTTCAGTCCAAGACACAAACTGTGAGCTCTTTGATACAGTTAATTGTTTTCTTTGGCAGCCAAGTTATCAGATTCGTACTTACTTAGTCGGTATTTATGATTTGGTCTTTTCGATCTGCTCACTTTTAGTAAACTATAACAGCTACAAGATAATCTACATATATATATATATCTATTGTTGATTGATTCACAAACAGCAGCAGGTCTTCAATTGTGCTCTTGAATTGGTCTTTAAATGGTCTTGAAGTGATCTTGAAATGGTCTTGAAGTAGTCTTGAAGTGGTTTTGAAGTGGTTTTGAAGTGGTTTTGAAGTGATCTTGAAGTGGTCTTGAAGTGGTTTTGAAGTGGTTTTGAAGTGGTTTTGAAGTGATCTTGAAGTGGTCTTGAAGTGGTCTTGATGTGGTCTTCAAATGGTGTTGAAGTGGTCTTCAAATGGTCTTGAATTGAGTTCTTGAATTGATTTTGAAACGATAATGATGATCATTTTAACGAAAGTGAAACATCTTTTTTAAAAGGAGAACTTACCCATTTATCGAACTTAAAAATAGGTCGCCACGTTTATTAATTTAAAAAACTGTATTGTTTGGTGCTGATCACTAAAGCATATTTAATTGATCACCAAAATCAATTTATTAAGTTAATATAGACTTAATAATGGTGATTAATTTATATATGTAACTGCCATTCAAGTATATAAAGCTATTTTTTGACTTAGGATAGATATTACTTAATTGCAGATTCAATTTTATTTGTAACGTGTAATTTGACTTCTACAACTACTACACTTTCGCTATTATTGGATCTCACGCATGTTAGTTGTATATTTACTTGACAATATTAGTTCTCCAAGGATTTATAATCATAACTTCTCCAAATCCGTAGATTGAAATTCTAATATTCATTATAATAATATATTTATTACTCTTTGTAAAGATCATATTAACATGTATCATCCTTATAATTGGTAAAATAGTGCATACTGTGACCTATTTTATAAATATGTAATTGCTTTGCTTGAATTATTCTATATTTCCCGACAAGAAGCTGCTCGTTATAAGGGCAGCTTACCTTATATAGGTTAAGTATGGCACTGAGACATGTGTAATATTGTAATAAAATTATATTTGTAATTTAGTATAATTAAATTGTATGATTCACATTTTATTAATAATTATTATTATATCGAGTAGATTTAAAAATGTTATATAAGTCTTTTTTCGTAGAGCACACTATAATAATATATTCATACCTTGTTATATTATTATTTTATTTAGCAATAAGTAACATCTATGAAAGCAATTTTAAGCCTATTAAAGATATTTTTTCAGATTTGCAGATCGTATAATTATAACCTGGAACAGATGAAACCTTTTCAAGAGTTGACAACTGATTAATTTACAAAAAATGAAACATTTTTATATCTCGTATATATATATATATATATACATTAATGAAAATGAGTTATTCTAAAAATTATGTTTTTATCAACAGAAAGACACTGATATAAACACTATAGTTTACAATTAACGCCTGTACACAGAACAGGTCTTAAAAAGGCCTTAAAAGGTTTCAGCCAACAATTAGATTGAGAAGGCAACTCACAAATTCAAAGTATTATAATATATTTGAGTAAAGTATGGACCGAGTGGTTAAGACGCTGGTTTGCGGTTGCCGAGGGTGCTTCGTCTCAGAACAGGTTCGAGCCCGCTCTCGGACTCTCTCGTTCCTGGTTAACATCTGTGTTAGTCAAGTGTTTTGCGACCCCCTAATGGGTTCGTATTGCATGAGAAATAGTCCTGTAACTTTGTGCGTGTGCCACTTAGATTAAAAATAAAGCCGAAAAAGAAGGGGAAATGTGATCAGACCTGAACTCACCGATTTTGCCATGTGTATTGGATTCGTTGAGAGCGCCAAAAGCAATCGACGGGAGAAGACAAATGAAATATATAAAAAGTGTTGCCGAAATAACCTTGCGAATTGTGTTCTTTCCCTTGAAGCCTGTTTTTGAAAATAAATAAATATATATAACTATTTTTGTTACCAAAATTATTTTGATAGTAATAAATTCGATATATACTGTAAAGCAAAGCATTCAACAATATTTTCAGTTAATTCGTTATTTTAGCTATTTCTAATTGGAACTTTATTAAAACATGTTATACAGTTAATAACAAAATCATTTGTTTTAATTACTAAGTCAACTATTCAATTAATGATTTAAATATTGATTCAATCTGTCTATATTAGATATTTTTGATAAAGTAAAACTTTTATAATTCGCAGAGCGAATTTGTTTAAACAAATTAACTTCCGCTTGTGTTAAAATTTGTGCAACTTTTATCATTAAATCGACTATAAATTATCACAGAAAATAGATAAAGTTTTATTCTAGTATATCGTATATCGTAAAATAAAATAGAATAGAATATAGTTTAATATGTCATAATATAAATATATTTCACGCTCATTCGTAACATATTCATTGCTAAAATATGTACGTACCTATTGTATATACTGTAATATATACAAATTGTCATGTTGAAAAACAATATTTATTAATATGGTATCTTGAAAATATAGGAATAGTATGGTGCAGAATAATATCTCATTTGATAAGTAGTATAGCATACAGAAGTGAAATTCATGCAATTATAAACAATTTCACACATTTCCTTAAGACTTTTTGAAATTTTTATTAACATGGTACATATTTAATATAAAATATAAAAATAGCTTTAAAATGTCCAAAATTTATGGTTTTTTAATGTTTACATAAATATTATAATATGTTAACTTTATATTTTAAATTTGTATTTTAAAAGTCTAAAATATTGTATAAAACATAATAATGTACATTAAAAGTTAGTATCATTTGTTCAAATAGAAATAGTATTATTATTTATAATATTGAACATTTATTTGTACAGATAAATTTATATTAAATTGTCACAAAATATAAATTTTTCGTCTCAAAGAAAATTGATTTAATAACAACATAATAATGTAATACCATCAATGAAGTCCGTGTGGTAAATTGGAACTCGATTAAGCAAATCCGTTCTAATTCCATTGCAAAACGGCCATTTTTTCTCCTGTAAGTTCAACAATAAATGCAAAAAATAACTGCTTTAATGTTATAGCACAAGCTTACAACGCAACTTTATCACGTAAGATATTTTTTGTGACCTACACAGACGTAACCGTGACCTATATACACGTAACCGTGACCTATATAGACGTAATCGTGACCTATATTCACGTAACCATGACCTATATACACGTAACCGTTGGTATAGATTGTTAAAACAAAGTTTTTATTTAAACAATTAAATAATAAATAATGAAACAATAATACGAATACCAAACGTGTATTATTATGAATCAGTATTGATTATATAACAGTAGTTTTAACTGGAGAAAACCCAATAACAGATTGATGTTATAAATTAAATGGGGAACTTATTTAAACTGTTTCAAGCAAATTAATTATTTTGCTTTTTAACGGAATTATGCGTAATTTTAAAAACGAAAACGAGGGTTTTTGATTCTATTGTATAATTTAAAAATATTTTAATATTCATTCAATATATTAAAAAAATTTTTTTTTACTTATTTTAAGATATTTCACAAAAAATATACTTTTTAGGTTTATTTGTGAATAGTATGAATTTAAATACAGTTTACAATTTATATTTATATTAAATGATATATAATACTATACAGTATATTCTGTATAAGGCCCACTTTAATTTGAACAATATTTGCTTCAAATTATAAATATTTTTAATTATTTAAAAATATTTTTAAATAGTCACACCGTATAATACTGTATATAAATAGAAGACAAAATTACAATCACAAAAATACTAAAGTTTTCAGCAATATATATTATGAATGAGAAATGACCGCGATCAACAAAATCAAAGGGACAAGAATGACTGAACCAAGTGAAACTGGGAGAAAAATTGACGACGAACAGTAAAAACAGAATTAGGGATTTAAGAAAAAAAGGGAATGGTAGAAGGGAGAAAAACTTACGTAGGTGAAACTTTTGGCAAGGATTTCTGAGGTGACCATACTTCGCTTTCGTTTCCTCGCCTGATCCCTCGTCAGGGCCTTGGAGCGATTTTGGAGCATTTCGAGGAACGATTCTTCCGTCTCGGCGTTGAACAGCTGTTGGCGAAAGTCGATGTCCGAAAACATGGTCCCGAATGTCCGACTCAGCTCAACATCGCTTTTTGTGCCTTTCTGAAAAACCGATATATATATAGTATTTTAAAGGGTTTTAAAGCGGTTTTTTAATACAATAATGTAATAAACATGCAGGATACCTCATGGAAGACAACTTTGGCTATATTGACGACTGCTAATAAGGTACATTATCTAAGTTATGTTATGTTTATATCTGTGCATATATAGATAGCATCAGAGATTATATTTTTTAAATAAATTTATATGCTTATAAGGTACGGAAATAGTTAAATTTAAAGTTTTAATAGTTTTATATGATATTAGAGAGGTTTTATGGATATTTGAAAGATTTTATGGATATTGGAGATAATGGATGGATATTGGAAAGAATAAGTTATTCATAATGAAAACTTCAATTCACGAAGAATATATAGATTCTATACAAGGTCTAAAATGTCGTCATTGCTCCGTGTACATCAAACAGTGTTCAAACTTTATTTAATTAAAAAAATAATTAAATGGCCGATTAAATGTATTACATCAAATATTTCAGGAAAAATTGATGCCAACTTATATGATGACTAAATACAATTTTGTCAAAAATACAACGACACGACAGGTACCACTCAGTGACCCTGCACAGAGCACCTTTCTGATCACCCCTTCTTCGAAATAGAAATTCACAACCACAACTTGCGTCTCCAATGACTCATTTTATTTTCCCTACTGCGTAACTTGAAACTAATTTTTTTAATTATTTTATATCTTTTAAACGACTTATTAAAAAAACATTTGTTTGGTTTTGATTGTTTGTTTTTAATAATATATTATAATTATAGTAAAATTGCATAACTGTATTATAATTCATAAACAAATTAATAGTTCATTGATAAATATTAAATATTTAAATAATTAATTCGTAGTTTGTTCATAATAATAATATGAACTATGATAATAATATAATATGTTTAGCTCATATTAAAGCATCGTGTCAATATTATCTTAATTTGATTACTTTCACTGATATTTAAAATTCATCAAATATTTTCATCAAGTATACGATAGAAATATATATACAATAAATACAAATGTATGTTCACATTAGCTTCAAGATTAGAGGGATATAACGTACGACAAATGTGAAGTGGTGTACATAAATTTCATTTCTCATACTATTTATTCTTTATACATTTAGTTGTATATTATACTAATACATTTATCGATTTACTAATACAGATGAGCACTGGATCAATGGTTTTAAGCAAAATATACTCCTAGAGTGCTGTCTATACCCCTCCCCACCCACCCACCCACCCACCCACCCACTGTACACAAT
>JAUZND010014041.1:0-27865 GCA_034780555.1 Coelogynopora nodosa | reverse complement strand
CCCGCCCGAATCGTAGCTGACGGAAGGGGATGTCATCTTTGACAAAAGTCAGGAGACCTCCACCATTCACCCTTGCCCCGTCAGGGCCAATGGATCGGTCCCGTCTCACAGCCGCGTAACTGGGGAGTTTCGGAATTGGATCCCTGACTCCCAGTTTGGTTTCCTGCACAAGACAAATGTGTAGTTTTTATCGCGGCTAAGGATATCAATGTCGTCTGCAAATGCTAAATTCGAAAGGCAGACTTTCGTGTGGCGGGAGATTCTGCGTCACCGTAGTTGGTAGGCTCCGAATTCCATGTTGGCATCATGTTAAACTGCGTCAAGGACAATTATGAACAAGAAGGGACACGTGTCGCCTTGCAGGATGCCACTTGTCTCGAAGTTGTTTGTTAGCCCGTCTTGTGTTCGGATTTGCGCCGAAATACCTGTGTAGAGCGCCATCACCGAGTCGATTAAGGTATCGGGACCGCTGTTCAGGCGGAGACAGCGTGGGATGGCGTCGCGGCTGATACTGTTGAAGTGGACAAGTGGACGTTGGTAAGCCCGACAGTCATCGAAGATAATGCGTAATACGACGCTTTGTTCGGTAGTGGAATAACCAGGGAGTAAACGCATTGATAGGGTGATAGTCGGGTGATGATGTGTGGTAAGATGCGGTTTAATAGGATGCTGTTGGATAATTTTGCAGCAGTACACATCAGCGAAATATCACGTTGGTTATCAAGAGCGGTCGACAAACCCTTTTTAGAGCGATATTATCTCCAAATAGAGCCATTGAAAGGGTGGTATGCCGCCGTGGATTGAAGAGTCGGCTTTAATGACTTCAAGAGATCGTGTGGAAGAGCTTGTAGAGCAGGAACCGGCACATTATCCGGGCCGCAGGCATCATCCGATCGAGCTTGAGCGGACGTGAATCTAACTTCATTTAGCTTGATTGGCCCAGCATCGAACTCTGCCACGGTGTTGTCGTATTCGGGACTAAGGGATTTTAGGTGTGCGGGAAAACCATTCAGAATATTACGATAGGAAGCGACAAGTTTGTCCTTGCGGACATCAATACTTGTCGCGGCAGGAATTGTTCTTGGACACTGTTTTCGCCCAGTAGCGCGATTAATGATTCGCCAAGATTGTTGGGAGTGATTGTGTGTGTTTGCGTAGACCAGGTTTGCGGCCAGGCTATCAATTTCGGATTCAGCTGAAGCTGTGTGGGCTTCCCGGAATTTGGCTTCAGCGTCGCGAGTCATAATTTTTCCTTGATCATGTAGTGCAGTGATACGTTATAATTCGCTATAGAGGGTTGGAGAGTCCACAACGTCCACAACGGTCGCCGTGTGTTGCATAAGAAACACGGCAATAGGGAACTGGCAATTGTGACGTTCGATTCTAGCTTGAGACATTTTTTAGCTTCGCCAAATTGACGAAAGGCCTGACAAAAAGCCTGGTGGGTCTACGGTACACAATATAAATAGCCATATAATTAAATAGAAGAAGATTATGATGAAGTTAATTATCCAACTATATGCCCTTCCCCCTACATCACCGGCAGGCTACTACCTCAACTACTCGGTGGACAACTCGACCCTGTCCGCCGGCCAGTCGCTAACTCTGCCTCCGGCCAGTACACAAGCTCTTCTGAGTCATCTGATCGCGGCCAGCTGGTATCTGGTGCGTGTGGCCGCATTCACCAGTCAGGGGTCGGGCCCCTCCGCCTCGGTCACCCACCGACTGGGGCTGCTTAAACCGGCCACCCCGCCTCCCGCCCCTACCAGTGCGCCCAGGATATCGCGGGTTCTGGTGCGTATACTGTCTGTCTAGGTTGCAGTCGAATTTAGAGGAATAAGTAAAGTGGTGTAATAATTGTATAAAACAGAAAGTCTTGAATGTATTAACTAACATTAAAATTATATTTTTTAAATAGTGAAAATAATAATAAAGCATAAAATATATATATTTTTTAAATACTGTAAATGTATAACATAGTGCATATCAATAATATAAATATATTTTATTTAGATATCTTTAAATACCTTCGGGGTTCATGAAATAAATGATATCCAATAATTTGAAATGTTTCCGAAAATATACATAAAATTAATATTTTTTTCCATTCGTTAAATACTTTTAACACATTTTTTAGGGTTCTATGGGTATATTATTATTTTAATTTATTATAAGGTATAACTAATTTTGTTTCATTTCTGTAAATTAATTTAGCAAACATAGAACTAATCTATAAATCTTCAATACATTTTATTCAGACCAATCAAGTGACCATCACATTTCACCCAGGAGAGAGTGCCAGGGGAATGGCCAACTCTGATTGGCTACTGGAAAGCCAATCAACTCGGCCCGGTGTGGAATTGCCCGAAGAGCCGGCACTGGCATGGACCCCGTTGGATGTCACTCTGCAACCCGCTTTGGAGCACCAGCGCCAACTGCCCTGGCAGACCCTAACCGTGCACGGTCTGGCTGCCTACACACATTATCGATTGAGAATCTCGGCCTCGAATGTGGTTGGTCGAAGTGAGCCGAGTCCCGCATCTGATTGGATCACGACTGGGGCAAGTTTGCCGTCAGCCCCGCCCAACCCTGTCCAACTAGTTCTTCTCAACAGCACGTGCTTGAAGGTCGTTTGGACAGTAAGTTTCCCTTTTGTTTCTTTGTATATAAGAAACAATCAGTACACTATTTATTCATATTTACTTTTTACATAATAATGTTGTTTCTATAGCTGATTAAAAAATAGAATAATTTATGTAAATTATTGGAAACGTAATATCGTAATTTGCTACTTGACCCAAGATAAATGATAAACACAATTCATGTAATTGGATGATCATTTTATTTAAAAATGATTTACAATTATTAATTATAATATTAATAATACGTTTTATCTACGTATACTGAAAGCGTCATTCGTTACATTTCATATGGATGGCTTTAACAAGTTTAATCACATTATATTAATATCTATTAAAGAGTATTCAACTATTTATCAAACAGGATTCACGTTATTAAAATGTTTCTATATTTTTTAATTTCATAAGGTAACGCCATTGATGGATACTCTTATAAATAATATTTTATTACTGGATTTTAAAATTTTCGATAAAATATTGTTTTTTTCTTCCTTTAACAATACCATTTAGTTAATTATAACACAGTATTCGGCCAAAAATTCACGGAATAACCATTGTAACGTGTTATGAATTATGTCGCAACTTAAACACGACAGGTAGGCTAATTGAAATGGATAATTAACTAACTGCCAAAAATATTAACGGTCACTTAGCAACTTTGTTTTTTTTAATGCAGTACACAGTTTCAAATTTAATGAATCCATCAAGTTATCTGATTTCGTTCTACCAAAAAATATGACCAACAGCTGGAGTCTAAACCCCATTCGGTTATTGATCATGTGCATTGGGGTGCATAACTCGATTCTTCCGGCTGGCACTGCCTCCTCTAGCGCGGCTAGTTGACTCTCAACTGCTTGTGGTGTTAGAGTTGTTGCTTCCACCGGTCGGTCGGTCGCCACAAGCTGTGAGATGAGACACTTTTGCTCAACTGACAGGAATCCTGGGAAGGGAGGAGGGCATGACCCATTTCATTGATGTCCTCTGGCATCTTTCGCACTTGTTACAGCATTAAATATATTGCTACGATGTGAGGACATCAACAGTTCAGACTATAATGTTGTTTTCGTGAAAGTGAAGGTTTCAATCTTTTTAAATGAGACCTGTAACTTTCTATTGACATAACGACAAACTGTTTTGCGTTTTTTCATTTTATCATTTTAGTTGAAGTAAAATTTAATTTGATAATTGTTCAATTTTTATAAAATACACATTTATTCCCGTTTATATAATATTTTTTAGTCATTCATGATAATATGGTATTAGATATAGGCCTAAAGATATCGTGAATTTTCTATAATGTTTATAGAAATTAATGTTTATACGTATTAAGTTCGTAGTTCGTCTATTGAAATGATGTCACAACCAAAAATAGCGCTCTCTAATTCCTCCCCTCACTTGTCACTTGTCACCCCACACAGCCCCTGTCAATGAGCCAGTGGAACGGTCAGCCGCTGAGCTACCATATCGCCTACGAGGAGGCCTCTGGCGCGGTCCCCCGCGTGGTCCTAGTCCCCTGGACCCAGGCGTCGGTGCTGCTGCCCCTGCTGACACCCGCCAGTCGCTACACACTCCAGCTGGCGGCGGTGAATGCGGTGGGCCGGGGCCCGTCTACTGGACGTCTGGACAGGGTCACCTGGCTGGCCAGCCCCTCCGGCCGGCTGAGGAGAGGGTCTCTGCTGGTGGATCGTATAACTGCCGTTGGGGCCATGGTGCACTGGGGTCTCGAGGAGCAGGCCGAGGACCGACATGTGCTCGGATACAGGGTGTGTGTGTGTATGGGAGTGCTTGTTGGCTAAATAAACTATATCAGCAGAACTATTTTTCAGGTCATTTTTTGCCGGCAACTTACTATATAATCTGACATTTTAGTAATTTCATTAAAATAATTTAATATTTTTCAATTTCGATAAGTAGCTTTTAATAAGATTTCTATGTTAATGTTAAGAATATATTACATACCTACTGTATTATATATAATTATGTAATATAGGGTGAATTTTAAGAAACGCCCGATTTTTAATAGAATAAGAATTTTTTTATTAGCATGATGAATTAGAACAGAATGAACAATAAACAAAGTACAATATTCAGTTTATTAATACAGTAGAATCATGTATTGTGGTGTTCAAACTGTTTAAAATTCACCCTGTATATGAATAAAAGCCTCTATCTTCTTTAGCCACCTAGCGAGCAAAAATTGTGCTTTTTATGCATTTTGTATTCATCAAGACTCTCATTCAAATTTGAAAATGTCGATTTCGTTTGTTTTTTCACCAAAAAATGTGCAATTTCATAATAAATTCAAAAAAATAAGAGCAACATAAAAAATAGTGGTAATTCGACGTATATACGTATAAATAATGGCAAAAATATGCCTGATTTCATGGAACTGAGAACACGAAGAAACATTAATTTCGAAATGAAGTATTTTTGTTTAACTTTTGTTTTATTCTGTGTTCCTATATTACTTGTTTGTTGCTAAGAGCGACAAGTCGAAGTTGTCTAATATAGGTCAAGCTCAAGCATGGGATTCGCCAATTTAAATATACCATTAAGTAAAATCATACAGTCAAATAATCAGTACATTTTAGAATAATCAAAATTTTCATAATCAATAACTCTAAATTAAATTTTAAAATTAAATTAAATTGTTACTATATTGTTTGAACTTATTCATGAAAAAGTATCATTTTTATAAACATTTTAATAATTCGATTTTTTTATAGAAATAGGATAAAAAACTAATTATTTACTAAAATGACCATTACTGAAATGATGCATTCTCCATTAGTTGTTTTAGAAAATTATGAAACTTGATTATTATTTAAAAACAGTTTTAAACAATATTTGTGTTACATTGTGTTTCTTTAGTCCAACAGTTACTGCTAATTATAAATAAATGAAATCCCCCTTTATCAATAATTCATTGGACTTGATCAGAATAGATTTGCAGGACTGTTTCTACACGTGATACTTCACTTATGAAACGATCAGCATATTGCATTAATATAACAGTGTTCAATATCAGTAGCAAACAGTGTGCGTCTGTCCGGTTTCTCGACTAACTGACTATCCATTTTTTAATTTTACCCAAACATGGCTTATGCTGCCGGCTGTGTGCTGTATAAACGGAGCATTTCACTTCTTCTGTCAGGTTTATTGACCACTTTATTGCTTCTGGTCTTCTGGTGTTCTATAGAGCTCACGCCTATACTTGATGTCGACGGTAGGCGATATATTACGTAACATTAATTTTTAACTAATAGTCCGGATATTGGACCTTGTTCATGGATAGAGTATTATTCATTTTTTTCTGCGGATAACGATGCTGCTATAGGTTATGAAATAAAATAATAATAAAGCACAAACCTGGCCCAGTTAGTAAAGCGTATTAATATTACATACATTCCTGTCCTTCAACATTGTTGGTTCCTACTAAAATCAATTAGCTATATGTAATTATAAAATAAAGCTTTATATTTGTTGTGATATATTATTTTTGATGCAGTGAAATGAGTGTACAATCTAAATATTAATTAATTTTATTTGATGAATATTATATCTTAACAATTCATTTGAATAAATACCTAGCTATCATTAATTTCTAGAAAATCATAATGTGATCGAGGGATATAAGATATAACTATGAATAGTATTTAATTTTGACATCTTTCGGCCACTATAGTGGTTATTTTTATTTAATATTTTGTGTATTGCATATTTTACTCTTCAAATTTTTATTATAATCTCTATAAATGTAATTAACATAATATGAACTTTGGGAATTGTACGTTGTGAGTTAAAAATATATTTTCATATTATGCATATATTATTAAAAAGGAGGATTTAGACCCAAATCTTGATGTTCTTACCCGATTATTATAAAAAGTAAGATGTATCTTGAAAATTGAAATAATGATGTAACAGAAAGAATAAAAAAGAAAGACATTTATATTTTGACTAGATATCCATTATAATTAATGAATATATTTGGATCCGTTTGATATAGTCCAACTAAAGTATATTGTCACACGTGTAATACATCGCAATGGTGTAGAATACATTACTAAAACGTTATACACTATACATTTAGTATCTGTATAATTATATTATTTATATAAACAATTACCCCCTGTTCTTTTTTTGATAAAAAAGGGCCATATTATTTTTTGAAACAATATTTCTTAAATCTAAAAGGAAATTCAAAAGAAAACGCGCAATCTATACTAATAAAACACAATAGGTTTGTTTGTCTTCTGTATTTAGTTTGAAACTGTATCAGATCATGACTGAATGAATAAAATATTATAATTAAATCAATATATTGATGCTATGATTAAAATTAGCTACATGAATAGATATTCTTTCACAACTATAATATTGATAGAGTTTCCTTACTTTAGGCTTGTAAATCTATTCGTTTTATAATGCCGCTAAGTGAAAACAGTATGCTAAAATGGATTCACTATAATATATATCTTTTTATCATTGCTTATGTGTCTAATATAAACTTTGATATAAATGTAATCAAACAACGAAACGTTTATCTTTGGAACAATTTCATCAAAACTTTTTATCACATGCCTCTATTACCAGTCGAATCAAGAAGAATCCGTTATCTCAAAATTGCACCATCTTTACCTCTGTCCATCAGCTCATATAATATGAATGTATAGACGTATGCGTATGCCAATGTGTATGTTGGTGCTATCTTGCACTGCGGTCCCATGAGTAATAGGGTGTCTTTTGCCCGGTGCCACTGCCGTTCTAGCATGTTGTGTTGTTGCTGACCGCTCGCTGTATATATAAGCAGTGTACATCTTAGTAGCTAAGTTAATATTAGTGCATCTGCGCCTGTGTTATCCAGTCTTGTCTGCTTGACAATAATAAATCAAGACCTTGAATGAATTATAATGTGAGGTCAAATATTGATTTTATCGATTACAATTATAGATCGTATACAATACTTCGTTAGTCGAATAATAATCGTAAATATCGAAGCTCATTTGCTTTCCCGAAAACCATATTCTACACATAATTGTTTTTATTCAGGAAAAGCTTGGCATTTATGAAGAAAATCTGTCTTTGCTATCATTAAATAAATATAGTGAGTACCATTTTGTGTCCAGTCTAATTTACATACTTATTGCTATAAATGCTCTTGAATAATTTATTTGCCTATTGTAGTCTATTAGGCTATTCATATTTGTTAAAAATTAAGAGTCTATAACCGTGGCAACTTTCCCGGTTGAAGGCCTTCACCAAAAGATTATTATTAATTATAATACTGTCGATAACTTAGGTAAATAAAAAATAATTAATTATAAAATTCGACTTACACCACTCATCTAATTTATAACAATTCTTTTTTTTAATATTTAAAAATTACAAACAGTTTTCATTTTTTTTAAATAATTTATTCTGTGGTTTTCGAAAGATGATATATAATCTTAATACATGTTATATAATTTGCATGAAGTATATAGGCCTATCCTTTTATTACATATTATATAAAATGTTCAACTATTTAAAGAAAACAGTTTTAATATATTTTATGAAATCGTAAAATATTATCTATATATATATATATACATATAAAATATAAAATATATAACATTATGTTTCTTTAAAGTTGACCAGTAAATTGCAGTTTCAAATTATAATTAAATGTCATAAGTGAACTCATCATTTTCTGTTCAAAGATAACTTACTAGCATATTTACTTAAATTAATAAATGACAACTTAAATTTCTCTTTTATCAGTAATGCCTCACATTTTGATTGAATTCTCACTCCATCTTCGTCAATAGGTTTTATTAAGACTACATAAATTATGACATTTCATCTTCGCCATAACATGTTCCTACAAGTTTCCGTTAATGTGTATTTACTCGTTAAGTCGCGGGGATTGTTGCTGTTGACATTTCGCCAATCAAAAGGGCTCAAAATCAAATTATGCCATAAATTCGAAACATTACTCGGTCGGTCGTGATAAAATGCAAAATATGTTTAATGTACCCTTCATGTTAATTCACTTTTTCTGTAATCTATTATTTCTGTATATTGTAGGCTTAGAATACATGTCATTCTGGCGGTTCATTCGATGAGCTCATTTTTTATCACCAGCATGCAATTTTTGTTTTTATTTAAGCAATTAATTATAAATTAGTTTTTTTCTGTTTTTCTATTGTTTTTTAAACATGCTCCAGATTTACAAAAAACTGAAGTTTATTTACCGTTTTGCTTTTTATTATGAATGCCGCAAACTAACTTGGTATTCAATCAGTTTTTAAATTATATATATATTATTAAACCTAAACCGTAATTATTTATACTGTTATAATTACTTATGCATTTCATTACAGGCTTCAGCATTCATTTAATTGAGTATCCCCTTCTACGAATTACAAGGTTTATTCATGTTAGATAAAAATGAAATTGATGTAAATGTTTGATATAATTATTGATTTTTATAAACATTTCACAAACATTTCCCACTGTAAATGGGAACTGTAAATAGTGCACATTGATAAAATTCATATAGATATAATTATAACCCTTTCTTTATTTTTAACCAGTGAGACATAGCTTCATGGGACCGTTTGTGTCTGCAGTTTCTAGACTATGATAAGAGTCGGAAAACACAACATTTATTACTTATTGGCTATCTTATATATGATATAGCTAATCTTATGAAATTGCTTTCGTGAGTTACCATGAAAACTGAGAACACACAACCATACTTTAATATCGTTCCGTGCGTTCAATTTTATTACTTTTGATAGGCTTTGGCTTCAAAAACATTAGTCAGCACGGTTGAAGTTTCCATACAGATTTTGTAGGATCCTCAATAATATGCGATGTATGGTATATGTATATATATTATACGCTGGGTTGTAGGAAATGTAGAGCAAACACCTTATCAGCATGAGTGACACTTTCTGACTGAGATCATTGTACTGCTTTCTTTGGAACTTGTTGTACACAGTATGTTCTTTCACGCTGGTGCGGTGGCTATTAGATAATGATATAGGTGGCCAGTATTTGATAGACGACACTCTGAATTGGGTTATTTATTATATTATGTCTGTGAGTGTTCCTACGAGTCTGATAGGTTTTTTTAGGGTTGTGAACGGGAATGTGTGTGAATCATATTGACCTACTATAAGAAGCAGAGTGAGTATCGTATGTATATGAGGCTATCAGAGGATCTGTTGTATATTCAGGGAGTATCCTAAAATGTATAAAAAATTAACAGTGTATTGTTTTCTCAATGTTCATTAATTATACATATACGATTAAAAAGTTTTTAAATTTCGAGTATCTGTACAACTTTAAAAATATTCTATTATTAACGTTATTTATATAAAAAGATATATATAGATGTTATTATATTTTATTGATTACATTACTATTAAATAAATACAGAACATATTATAATTTAAATACTTATGATAAGTTTCAATCTGCCTTAGTTTTACAATTTTTGGTTTGCTGATCGATTGTGCCTGAGAAACATATTTTGAAATACAAGTACCAACAAATCGATATTTCATATGCGCCATACTCAGATAAATTCTGGTTTCTGAATTGTAGACTGATCCACTATTATAGGTCTGTTGCCGACATAAGATTATTGATCTCCATTGCTTCTTTATTATTACGAGAGAATGCTTGATTTAGCGGGGATTAAGAGTGAATGTATAATGGTGATCCAAACAGTATTGTTGGATATTTATACAAACAATGGGCTTCTCTTTCTCAACTATATCATAACGAATATAATTACGAGTAATTCTCTATTCGACCTTATAACTGTATAGATGTACAATATATACAGTTTAGCTATTCATTCATATATGCATTTTCTGCATGTATTACCTATAGATTATATTTGTTATGTATATATTTGTCATAATTTTCACTGCTATTATTACAACGTTTTCCTGATTATTTTTTTAACGTTTTAGTACATATTATGATTCCAAAATATGTATCTATATCTACATCAATACCATGTATGTATAAAATGTAAAATGTAAATTTGCTTAATGTTCATTCACACAAATAAATTGAAATTATCAAAATATAAACTTTTTTGATTGTATCAAATCTGTTATATAAATTTAAACTTACAAAAATATCTCCATATAGCTCTTGCAAAAGTATGTAATAGCTGTTCTTATTAATTCAAAAGTAAGTAAGCAGTTGTTTACGATACAGTTTATAGCACACACTTTTAATACTAGTATTAATTTAAATATTTATATATATATTATTTATTATAGGTTGTTTACCATGACAGTACATAATATGAATATATACAGTATGGCATTTACTTTCTTTAACTTCCTGCTATTGTTTTGAAAAAAATGAAAACTTTTTTAAAACTTTCTCTTGTCACAACCTCTTCTATAAGTATTATATTAGAGAACCTGGATTACTTTTCGAATGAAGTTGTTGTTTAATTTTCCGGCGCCTCTGTTGTACACTTTAATTTTTAAGTACATTTAAAAAAGGACTGAATAAATTTACACGTCAAATTATTGTCGGCCCGCCGTGTCAGGTGTACTATTGGCCCGTTTATCTGACCAATAAGGCCGCCTCTTTTGTGGAGGTTCTGGGTGCCACTAATGTCTCCGTGGAGCTGAGAGATCTCCACTGGGCCACCTACAACCTTCGGGTTGTACCCTTTAATCATATGGGCTTTGCTCCACCGCACCCTTTATCGCAGACCACATTTACCACAAAAGAGTCGGGTAAGTTTGATTTAATTCCTTATCTTTATTTATAACGTCCAGAACGAACTTGCCCATATAGTGTGTATTTGAATTTAAAAGAAGGAAGACGAGGTTTACTGTTCTTCCTCTAATGTAACTTTTTTTTACAATTCTGCTCTTCCTTGTAAATGTTATTCGATTCAGTTTACTGGTATATCTAGACGAAATTTATTTTTAATGGATTTAATTTTCGACTTGCGAGTACCCTAGTCTATTTATTATAGAATTATTTGTTTTTGACTGAATAGTACCAAATAAAACATTCATATTCATATGTTAAACATTATCAACCTTAAAATGTAAAGTTTATATATTATATATCTGATGTCAAAATTTATGAGGAATTATTCACTACTCTTTATTTTGTTTTCTATTATACGATACTAATAATATTATTATAAATTCTATTATTTTTGTTTAATTTTTTTATTTGCAATAATATTGTTTTTAAATTGTAGTAATGGGAACTTTCACCTAAATATATAATATTGTTTTCAATTTAAATATCTTGTATTTGCTTTTTGTTTATTTTCTTTTACATCAAACAGAGGTTGTTATGTAAACTTCCTAAGAAGGAACTGCTCCGTCTTGGTCATATTATTATATTATTTTACTTTTATCAATTTCCTTATTGACAAAGCCGTTAATTCTGCAGGTTTCTGCAAATAGCCAAAAATGTGTTCCATCTAAATATTTATATTTTTGTCAGTAATTTTCTCATTTAGTAAATATTTGTTATAGTAAAAGTTAAAATTTTCATGTTAATTAAAAAGAATAAACTTGTAAATAATTTTAATGGAGAGCTATATACAACCGAGTATAATATACTTAGACTAAGCGTGGTTACAACAAGAACTGTCTTATTACAAACACAAATAGAGGCTTCGGTCAATTTTGTAACTGAATATGTTAGTTTGGGTGTGTGTGCATATTAAATAAAAGTGGATGCTAATATCAATTTATAATTTATAAATTAATATTGGATTACAAATTGAATACATTATTTAAACACAGAACCGAAATCTACAAAAAATATTTTTTCATTATATATAATAATGTCCTATTTAGACAACCTCTGATTTAATAATAATGGGTTCTTACAGTAAATTTATATCTTGTCCCCTATAACTCTTGTTAAAAAGCGGATTATTTTGTATTTTAAATTGCGCCAATTTCATCATTGCAATAATATAAAGTATTTTATATTAATAATATCGACATCGTTCAAATATCCACAAACATATAGTCTGTTGCGCAAAGTGTTTTGACCATGCCATAATACTGCTGGCTGGTGCCACTCGAGTCGCTCAACGTGTATGCCCAACCTTTCGTCACAAGCCGACAGGTGATAAAGCATTCAAGATTGGGCAATCAAGACTTCTACGTGTGTCAAGTATATTTCAATAATTTTCCAAAAGTAATGCGCATTTCGTCAAATGCGTACATTGTAATTTTCTCGATTATAATGTTAAAATCGATTAATAAATATTGAAGGATGTTTTTAAATAAATTATATAAATAATAAAATATTCTTAGAAATAACTTGTGATTTTAGAAAATAATTGGCACTCAGTTTTGTTATTTTCATGAAAAAATACGTTCGTATTCATAATAAAACTGTTTAAAATCAAGTCCATTAAGTGAATAAGCAATATAGATTAAATGTTTTACCGTAAAACTATACTATTTAATATAAGATATGTTATTTAATATATAGGCAAAATGGAGGCCACTTTATGGTTTTGGTGCTATCAAGGAAAATGATGGAAATGGTAATTAATGGTATCTCGTTTTTGCATTTTTATTTTGGAGGCAATCAATATATATTATTATAGTTATGTTTTAAAAAAAATTAAACACACTCTAAATTGACATCAACACCCTTTATTGATTCATCTAATTTTTATTCTTTTCGTGAAAAAAGTGATTATGAACACTGGATTTTTTACAAATTTGTTTTCACATTTATATTTAATATAGTTTTATTATTCTATTTTTGTGCAGTATTAAAAGGCCTACTAAAATATTTTAACATAGCTCGATTAAATATTCAATTTTAACAATCTAAGCGACAAAATGATTTCACACGCATTTACCGGGATTGAATATTCAACATGGCGGTTCATCGCTTATCAATCTGTTTATTATAATCTCATGTGTGGCCGGCTTAACACTTCAATATTGTGGACATTCACATGATGCTGTCAAATATACACATATATTAACTGCTATTTATATCATTAGGATAAGCTCATTTTAAAATAATTTCTCTAAACCCGGAGGACGCCTTGAATTGATAAGTTTAGAAGATTATCAATTTAAAGACAGTGAGCTATTTGAAACAGCCGTATAATGTTCCCGATAGATAATGACCACTTTCTCTTAACATGAAAAGGTTATCTGCTGTTTATATTATGATTTACATAAGGTCTAGTTCATATAATTATTATCTGTATCAATATTTCCTTTTCTTTTTTAGGTGTATTTATAAATATTCTCATTTGAATGCCTGCTTTGCCAGACACGTTTTACTATAATATTTGAATGCCTTCAACTTATATTTTTGTGTCCAGTTACTCGTTTTGTAGCTATTCATTTCAGTATGTTAAAATGATTTTCTAAATATAGCACAAGAATCAATACTTTCAGTTCTTTACAATATAGTGTTTAGATAACCTTATCTGACAAAGAATTTAGAAGACTTTTTAATTCAAAAGATTTAGAGATTCGTTCATGGATTTAAAAGTTTCGTTTGATATTATAATTCAAATTTACATTAACCCATTAACCGCCATCTCGTTTTGCATAATTCCAATAAAAAGCCCAAATTTGCTTGTAGCATGTTTTTTCAGGTATAATCTAAACGAATAAATCGCACAAATAAAGCATAAAATCAAGCACGCAAAACTGAATATCTCAGCAATGTTAGAATTTTAAATTCTATCAAGTATGACAACTAATTTGTCCACTTTTAAGAAATAATACATAAATAAGTTGGTTAAATAAGATCTTATTAATTTAATTAAGCTATGATTTGGACGGTTTGTATTTGGTAACGTATAATACGTTTTAAGGTGGTCAAAGTAAATAGTAAAATATAGGAAATGAATACATTAAACTTTGTAGTCATTAATATGAGTTACAATCACATCATTCTCTCTTCTTCTCTTCCCTCTCATTTTGATTGTTTAAAACTGGTCGATATTCTCTGATGACGTATATCCCATACTCTGGCATATTATAATATGCCGTACCCTGTGGCCTCACCTCCACTACTTCACATATATACAGTTCCCAGTTCGCCAATCAACGTCTACTTCGATCAAATCCAAGCGACCAGTGTCGTACTGGTCTGGTCGCAACCCCGTCTCCCAAGGGCCCGTGTCCTTGGCTACTCCGTGCGCTACTGGCCGCGGGATCGACGCGCCGGCCCCGTCAACGAGGACCGCTCTCTGGGGCCCAACGTGCGCCGCTATCGTGCCGGGAACCTCACCCGGGACACCCGCTATGAGTTCAAGGTGTGGCTGCGCTCGGTGATGGGGGCTAGCGATCCCACGGTTGTCATGGTGAGTTGAAACGGTCGTTGGGCGGCTAGCTGATGTATCGTGCCCTGATTGGACAATAACTCTGACAACATCAAAACCAAACAGATCACTTGCTCTGCTCTACATAACTATATCAAATTAATGTTTACTTGCGTACACTTCATACTCGCACTCCACTGCCGCTTGTTGGCAATATTGCCATCTATTGGTATGGTTTTGAATTCGGTTTCTTTTTACCTCCTCCATCGACTCTTTGTCCTGCATATTAGCCTTCTTAAAATGTGGTGTATCCATCACCCAGAAGTACCAAGCTACGTGCTGGACCTTTCAGTACAATGTCACTTGAAGGTGGTCATTAAAATTCAACACACACAAATCCCTCTTTGACTTCTTCGAAGGGCGGTCTTATGATTTATGCCATAAGGTCGTTTCCTTAACTTCTATTTCCCAGAGTTCACTGTGTTCCTGAGGCCGGATGTATAAAACGTTATATGGCTTGATCTAGAGGTAGATCGATAATAAGCGTAGCTTGGTTTAGGCCAAATGTATAAATTCTGGATCAATCTAGGTCCATAGCTCGATATACAATTTTGATTAATCTAGCACGAAATACATAGACTGATTGTAAGCGGTCTAGATGGTCTGTCTATCTTTGTTCTATTATACGCACACATGCGTATCTGCCTAAATACTTAGCATGTATTATGCACACTTGCTTTCAATAGATGTCAAGTAATTTGTTCGAAACTGTGCCAACTATTTTTTCATATGTATATAAAATAAGTACTGATTCGAGTAATTTTATTGTCACTACGATCCTACAATACTTTACTTTATATAAGTACCCTTCATTAAGGATCAGTTATTAAGCATTAAGTCAGTTAGATCAAAATATTATCCAATTAGCTTTATTTAAAATGACTTAATTTATGGAAATACAATCTAAAAGAAGACAAAAACACTATTGTAACATTTTAATGATAAAGAACTATTTGCTGATAGGCCTATCGGTTTAATAGTGAAATAATAATTATTTTTAAGAGATTTATTATACGTGATTCATTATAGTTTATAACTGGAATCTTTTCTGTGTGCTGTTCATACAATTCTACCAGTTGCAGTCGTGATGTTTCCAATTTTCCAAATGTAAGAGTTGAAATTATTAACTGAATACATCAAACTAGGTAATGGAATAATTTAAAATAAAATGTATGCTTAAAATTATCACCTTTAGTATAAGTTATTTGTGCTACATTTTTTAATGGGCCACTTTGGTTCTGAAATGGTTACTTGGAAGACTTATGTAAGTTAGCTTATTAATTATGTTTTATACGTATGCAAACAATTCAATGTTGAATAGGTATGCATTTGTTTATAAAATGTTCCCTAATTTTAATAACAAATATATATATATATTACATGTGAACTTTATTGTTAGTAAATAAAACCACTCTAGCTGCGTTGCAAAATAAATCATATTATAATATTTTAAACTAAATAGTAATATACTATTATAATGTTCTCTAGAAAGAAAATTAAAAATTATATTTTTGCATTTTCCATAAATATTTTATATGGCAACTCTTTTATAAAACTTCAAGTTGATATTATATATACCTAAATTTTATTTCTATCAAATCATTGTTGGAATGTATAATATTATTGTGTCGAAGAATGGTTTCGTACTATTCAACTTAATAGTGTTCAATTTATGTAATTGCTATTATATCTTATATAATTTTTGTTATTTATAAATCTAGAAATCATTTTGTTGCATATAACATTGATAATAACACGTTGACACCTCTAAATTAAACTACGCTCATGGTAATCAAAAACTAGTTTACTTGTTTGACAAAAAATCTTGAAACTGCAGATTTGCTGTTCATACTGATTAGATTCTAATATGTTTCAGCTTTTATTGTACGGTTCAAATAAACGTTGCTGTCCATAATGATTTGTACCCCAGATTTCACATCATATTGTTGGTATAGCATTTTGAAGGTATTCGGGTCCCTAGCGTCGTCATTCTCTGTATAATTTGAGGTAAAAGTGACTCAAACAAGACTATTGCCTCATGCAATGATAATGCTGCCTTTCTAATGGATTATTAGTAAATACCAGGCTAACATAAATTTATTATGTCATTATACTGAAATCATGAGCTTATGAAATATTAATTCTTAGTATCGTATCAGACAGAAAGTTTGGTTTCTTTTTTACTTAGATTTACTTCATTTATGTGTTTCCATTTAAACTTTAAATACAGCAGTGATATTAGCCCTAGAGATTAAAACCGCCTGTTTACAAACTACCAACCGATAGATTCTGTGGTAGATACTCTAGCTCGACCCCCATTCACGTTTATAGGACAACTATTTTAGAGTACTTGTTTTGCCCATTTATTATCTCTTATATAGGGCGTACTTTTTTCTCTTTCGTGAAAGGAATAAGTAATTTCTCGTTTGTAATTGGAAAGACGCTATTGTATTTTTATATGGAAATTTCAATTTAAAAAATAGTAAGTGGGATCGTGTGGTATTATTCCTTTTTTGACTTGGGGAACACTTTTTTATTGGAATTGGGGTAGCGCATATTCATTTACCTTCTTTTTATTTGTATTAGGCCTACTTATAATTAAATTATTTAACTATTTTTTAATATTTATTTATTTTATTGTTCATTTTAAACATACTATTCAAAACAAAAATTATAATGATACCATTGACATGAACCAATATTTATGTGTTAATTATTATTATTAATTGTCTTTTTTAAATATATTTTGATTATTTGTTCATTTGTTCATTTCATAAAATATGTTTTTAATTCTAGCTCTGATTGTTAGTCACTCATGCTAACTAAACGTTTCTAGTGTTTGCCGTAAAACATTGTCTTTTTGACATATTAGAATTCTATAGATTTCCTAAACTAAAGCCGGCCGTACTTTACAATTGGCATTTTCATATTAAAATGTTAACAACCATTTTTTACAACTAGCCTCAACTCCCCTTAGAACAAAATTTTGGATCTGCCCCATATTACATAACATTACTGTATTCGGCTTCACATTTACCTAAAATATTGCAATCAGTCACTATCGTTAGACACGTCATAATCCCACCCCACCGCACCCATCCTGCATTCTCGAGGTAGGCGCATTGTCATGATCAGTTTGGCAGGAGGATGATGATGACTACGCGACGGTCGGGGTCATTGATGCCGATTGCCGCTGAGTAATGAAGTTAGGACGAGAGACGAAGAGTCCCCTCGTAGAATCGTAGACGAAGTTTTTGATTGATGGACTGCGCAGGAACAATACAGCTAAACTAATCTCTCCTGCCTGGCGGTAGCCATGCGTTACTCGCTGAAAAATATCATTTGCAATCTGTATAACTATTTGATTTTTCATGTTATTATAGATATTATCACTTTGATAGGGAAGGCAGGAGAGATTCACTTTCTCTTCAGTACTAGGCCTATATAGGGGAAAGACTGTGGTATACGTTCATATTTTATTGATGACAAACTTTATAGGTACACTTATCTATTATAACCGAAATTCGATATATTAATATAGCTCGAAGCCTGCAGTTACAACCCAGTTCCTTGAAGCATACATAATAAAAAGCGCAGACTTTAATTTTCGAAATATTGATGTAAGTGCTGCTGTACGAATTATTTTCCGAATCATAATTTTAAGTAACATCAAAACCGACTTTAATGCAGTCCATGTAATGTGATCTTATCTAAAATACGTATACTGTAAAATCATAATGCATATTTTACCATCATAATAGAAATTAGGATTGTTATATTTTTATAATTTAACTATACAATATTTTTGCGATGTTTTTTAACATATTTTATTTATTAGTTAAATTTTTTGGAATTCCTCGCATAGTATAGGGGTGGTCAACCTCCGTTAAATTTAAATATAACAAAAAAAACTACGTTTTATTATTATTGCACTGATACTTTTTATTAGGATATTTGTGTGTGCTATCTATATGTTGATGTATTCCCACCATTATATAGGATGATATCTTACCTGAAATATTGTGAAGTTTCATTTTATATTGAACTTAGTTGCATTTTGTTGTTATACACACAAAACATAAAAAGAATTATTGAAACTTACTAAACTTCATTTAGTTTGCAAAATACAATATCAGTCCTCGAAGGTGTGTGTATTAATTGTCTACAACAATATTTTATTTATAATAAATATATTATTATTTTATATAGTTTTACATGTTATCTACAATTTGTTCGAAATTAATGTTCATTACGTCTTTTATGTAAGTAGAAGTAAAAAGAAAGTATTTCACTATATAACAACTGTAATCATTATTTACACAATCATCATTTGTTCTTTCACTTTACAATTAAATAAAAATAATTTAATTTAAAAGAGGTCTAATATTAAAAAAGTACAATTTACTTTCATAAATAATAATTCTATATATTTTGTGTAAGCATAATTTCTTGGTAAAACTAGTTTTCCTATATAAATTGTCTATTTAAGTTTGAAAGCTTTATAATAAAACCGTTGTATGTGTTTGTTGACTATTCTTTGAAGAGGTTGTAACTGATTTTTCCCTCTCCTACAGTAATTTTTTAATTAAAATTATGAAACAATTTTTTTAATTTTGAAATGGTCTAAAATCACTTTCCGGATATTATGCTAGTCAGTAGTGTAGATATTATGTGTATTACAAGTTATCTTAAAACTTAACTAAGATAAATTAGACTTACTTAGGCTATTATATACCAGACCCATTCAAAACCGAGGAACTTAAAACATTATCTATCAAAAGTAGGGTCCTAATTATTGTATATTTAAAACTGCTCAAATTTGTTAAATAATTTTCACGGTGTTATTAGTATTCGAATTTTGAATTTATAACTTAAATTTGATTGAATTTGATTTGATTGAAATGGATAACATTCTACATATCCAATATCAACTTTTACATTATAGTTTGAAAATCTGATGAAATATAACGATTAAATTAAAAGTTTAAATTATTCATATAAAGTCATTATATACCAGTGTTATATTTAATATTCTCCCTATAAACTATTATCTCTAATAATATAACAAAAATTTATTCTAGTTAGCTTCCTAAAAGCATTGATTTGCCTAATTGACTAGATTTTGATTAATTTTGTCTCCTTTAACGAATTGGATCATAATTATTTGCTAACATCCGATATCCCGATAATATCATCAGCCGTGTAAACTAAAACCAACTCCACCCAGTCGGAATTTATGACCTAATTAAATGTGCAAAGCTCCAGTCAGTCCCTCTCATTTCAAGAGCGTAATTTGTAATGAACCTAATGACATTGTCATTCAGGAAGCGGCTAGTCTGTCGGTTTTATAAAGTTTAATATTCCAAATGTTTTGCTATACAGCGGCTCTTGTTTTTTAAGAAATCGTGCATGCAACAGATATTTTTTGATTTCAATGTATTTTTTTCTATTAAAAACGATAATTGTTCAAATAAATGTTGATATTATTTGACGATTTTAAGCTACAGTATGATTTCAGTTAAATTACACCGATAACTGTTGTGATATATTCAGAACTGCAGATATCAAATAGAAATGTTTTTTAGAAGATGTAAACGCAAAAATATCTCAATTTATACTATCCTTGATATAATTCGAAATATATAATAATGTATAATACTCTACCTTTGCATATTTTGTTTAGTTAGATATTATGTAATAAAAGCAAAAATGTTGTCTAATTATTGAATATTTTATATTTGTTTATATATCTGATAAATATTTAAATATACAGTAGAGCGATTTAAATGATTTACATAACAAACTGCTTCGATTGGTACTGTATATAGTATATAAATTAAGAAGCGATAGATATTTCTCTTGTTTTGTATCTTTTGCGTCTAAACCAAACAGGTTGTTCTTGTAAGCAAGTTAATAGTCCTTGATATCTTGTGACACTGCTTTCGTTCAAATTAAAGACTCCAGGGGAAGGCGTCTGGTGATCTAGTGCCGGGGCAGTTTGCGCACGCCACAGTAGGGGTTGTATGCATAGCCAGTACCTCTTTGTAAGGGGGAGGGGGCGGGATTCAAAATGGGGAACATTGCTGGGACAGGATCCTGGCAATAGCCCCCAGAGGAAGGGCCATTGTGCCGCTAAATCAATGCGACAATTAACAGTTCGTGTGTATTTACTATCCCTTTGCTTTCCTTCCTTCTTGTTGTATCTCTTTTCTGTATATTGGAAATATAGAATGAGATGTCCTCTCTAAAATACTATCGACACGTATATTATGGAAGAGTCTGGTGAAAGTGCTGATGACTGTTTCTTAATTTTATCCGTCGATATAACATATTATTTGCATTGCTTCAATATTGATTTCTATGTATTGACTTGTAAGGTAGTGTTTTAAGCTCATTCTCTCACTTTCTCTGGAGTCTGTGTACTTGAGGCTTCTTAGATTACTCCTGATATACTTTCTGTGAGGTTAGAACTTTATAATAATATATATGGGATGCTTTTCATTTGGCGAGATGTAGCTAGCCTTTGACATCCGGTCCATTAGGAGTGAAGTCGTAGATATCTGGCTTTGTGGACATTTACAGTTTTGTTAACTATTTTTCTTCTGTTCAATTTTATTTTTGATTGTTTAACAATTTAGGTTACCAGTATTAGTTAATATCTTGATAATACACTAGAACCAAAAACAAATATTTTAAAAACATATTTCATTTGTATATCGCATAAATATAGTATTAACATAATATGCATATCATAATTTTAAAATATGTTTGAACATTAATTTTTTTAGTATTAAAAATCACTAATTATGTTCACTTAACTTTTATTGGATATAAAATTCTGTAATGTGATTGTTTACTTAACAAATTTCATCATGCTTCGTAATATTACAATATTAACAAGCTGTTTTTTTAATTTATACAATATAATGTTATAGACGTATTAAACTACACAATTTGGTCGCACTATGTTGAATTTCAATCATACGATAATGGTCGCATAGTATTACTTTTAAAGAATTATATAAAAATATCGATATTTCAAAAGTCGGTCAATCTGATCCGCATGTTCTACCTTCTAAAAAAGGTTTACTAAAGAGGTTCGCATCCGAAAATATATGTGTAAATATTTTCTAACTTTTGAACTGACATAACAAAGTAAGAAATAACATAATAAGAAAGTAGATCATTAATTTACTAAATAAATTAAGCTTAAAGAAAAAAAACACATCTTTCACGAGAATAAAAATCTATGTTTTTTATTTATTTTATTTAATACGGCAAATGGCCAAAAACTAAAATTAATCTCATTAACAAATAATTAATTAATTTTGTTTAAATATACTTTAAAAAACTTTTAGTTAATTTGATCCATGACTAATAGAATGGGAATGGCCGAGTGGTTAAGACTTTTGTTTTCGGATGCCGAAGGAGCTTGTCTCGGAACGAGTTCGAGCCCGTTCTCGGACTCTGCCGTTCATGGCTAGCAGCTATGTTAGTCGAGTGTTTGCCACCCTTAAAGTTTTTTTTATTGCATGAAAAATACTGCTGTAACTGTGTGCGTGTGTCACTTAGATTAAAAATAAAGCCTATTAAAAATAATATTTTTTTTTTTTTTAATTATTTCATTTTTTTAAATTAAAAAAATATTTGATACTAAACAATAGTATAAAAACCAGAATTATTATTATTTATTTTAATATAATTTATTATAGGGGCGGCTTATACAAATTTAAATATGTTATAATTCTAGCTTACTATTATGCATAATATACATATACCCATAGAGTACAAAATACATGTTTCTACTTTATGCATATATACCTTCATTTTAATTAAATAATAAAATACTTTTATAGCAAAAAAAATGGTTTTCTTCAATTTAGTATTGATGGATTTATTTATTTTTAATTTATGTCACTTTTATAACTCTATAATTTTTATTTAACGCTACTGTAAATTAAATAAGGCCAAATTAATCATGATTGTGTTTGAGGCTATAATATAGTAAAAAGTTTTATTTTTAGTATAAGGTTTCTATTAGATGCATTTTTATATATTTTCGGTTACTTTTTAACGTCTTGTAGTAGTACATAATATCGAAGAAAGTTTTACATTTATCTACCAATTGTGAACAATATTAATGTGGATCTAGTTTAATGGAATGAAAGTTTATACCTTATAAACATTGCTCGATTACAAAGCGAAAGGTTAATTTAATAATTATATTTTTAGTTTACAATGTGATATCAACATTGTAACAGCTGATTATTAATAGTCATATAGTTTCATAGTGTATTACTAGTACATGTTAGTTATATAAATTAAAATTTATTATGAACCATAATTATTTATAACATATTTTATTACGTCGTTTAGGTTGACATCTCCTCGTCCAATCGTCGCACTCTGCCAGCCACACCCACCGCACCAGTAATCATCCAATCAGACGGCTCCCAGTCGGCGGTGACCTTGACTTGGTTCCTACAGTGGCCAGGAGACCGCACACACGTCCGCAACTACACCCTGCAGGTGCGCAAGCGTGGACCCCCAGCCATGTCGTCCGCGGTGTTGGACCAGCTGAGTAGCGGACCCGACAAGATGGACTACTTCTGTGCCGACGATCCAAGATGGCTGCTCTACACCGGAGACTGTCCCACTCGAGGCCAGGAAACGCTGTTCCCCTTGCATGGGTAGGTTGCGCCATCAACACTGATCAACCAGAGGAAGTCAACAAGTATTATAGCTATACCCTCAATCGATAATCTTGCCTAAATTGTCCTGTTGAACGCACGCAATAGAACTCTCAGACGCGTATCACGAACTCTGTCTCGTCAATCAAAATAGTGTTAAATAAATATTACAATAGTATCTAAGTTATATACATATTATATAATAATAGGATATAATACATTAACAGAAACCACCATAATATGATTAAAGAGAACATAATATAGAAAGCTACAATTTATGGGAGTATTAAAATAGCTCTAACGTTAATTTAGCAGCAGTTTTATGTGATTTCGTATTTACGAAGCTTCCCTATTTTTTTTGTTAATGGTAGTTACTAGATTTATCCAAGATTATTAATTAAATTGATTTAATTATATGTTAATTGTACATTACCATCAATACCTTGATGGAATGTAATCAAACTTTGATTTGAGATTTTTGTACTCCGATAATCTAGATCAAATGGCGCTTAACTTAGTTTTACGATATACATTCCACTAAACATTTAAATTGATAGATGACATTTTGACCTCAAAATACTCGCAGTGCACATTATAAGGAAAAGTAGTTTTTATTTATTTTTAATTTAAACACAATTGAGACATTCTATCTTAAAAACTGATTAAAATTTAGTTGTAAGTTTTTTCGCGGTTTCCTAGGTAAGTCCTTTTAGTTTTTGTTATTAAATGTATTGATTTTTATTATTGACAATAATAATGCAAAGAAAATCGATATCACCCTTATAGATCTCAGAGTACAAAACTTATTTGTGCTCAATCAAGGTTACAGTCTGTTATGTTCTTCTTTATTATAAACATTTAGTTTTTTATATCTATTTATTTTATATTAGCTTCTTTTATCGAATCCTGTTCCTTGTGACTTTATTATTTATAATACTTATACATACACCACCGGTCAACAATTTTACCTTTACTATTAAAATCTGTTCTTTAATTATTCGTCCGGATAGCCTCCGTCCTTTCTGCCAATACGAAGTACGCGTAGCAGCCGTGGGGGACTGGGGTCATGGAACCTTCAGCGCCCCATCAAACCTGTTCACGGTGCCCAGCACCGCCCCCTCTGTGGCCCCCACACAACTCGCCGTGCACCGACTCAACAGAACCAGTCTGCAGATATCTTGGAAGGTACACATCTTCTTAGTGTATTATGATTTGTTTTATTTTAATATCTTATTGTTCGATTTGTGTTGCATTGTTCTTACCTTACCCATGTTCATATTGAGTAGTATTAAAATGTACATAGTTTCGAATTTTTGTTTTCTTAAATTTTCTTTTAAAAATCAGGTTAGTTTTCTGGTCATAAATTGCGAATTGTTTTAATTTTTGTATTTATTTATTTTATTTATTTATTTATTGTTGTATTTATTTAATGTATGTATTGTTTTATTGTTATTATTGCAGCTTTTATATGCAACTATATATGTGCAAATTGGAACAAACCAATGATTCTCTAAAAATTAAAAAAATGTTAAATTTAAATTTAAAACACATAATTTTTCTATCCGGTTTCGATTATTAGAGTAACTACTGACTATAAATTAATATAACTACTAAGATTCAATTGAAATACGCGAATATTTAATACAAATCAACCATTCATTTCAACAATAATAATCTATTATATTTAGTATGAAAACTCTTAGTGATAATTGTACCGTTTATTAATAGTAAATTGGTGTTGTTATACGCGTCGTTGTTATTATATGCGTTGTTGTTATACCTAATTGAGGTTAGATCCGTTTTTGTCAAAATTACCAACACATTTATAATAAAATTAATATTAATATGATCATATTTTTATCGTATTATAATAATAAAAATAACTTTTTATTCATTCAAGATTTTATTTTTGCTAAATATTAGTTAAATAACAATACTACAAAATTCGAAATGCGAAATACAACAAATATATAATGTAATTCAACAATGCTACTCTCATATAAAACAGTAATATATCGAATATAGCAGAAATAAATTACTAAGTCTGTGTGTGATTTTTTAAACAGTTATTTTGTCATTTTTTTTTAGTGATATACAATTTCATATATTGTTTAATGTTTTAAGCAATTGATGTTCCAATAATACTATTTACAATTAACACTGGAAACACTTGTGTTACATCATTTAATTTTTTTAATCTTTTTTAATATATATTTTCAAATTTATGTCTTATAATATTACAATTACAATGAATATCAACGGAATCATATATTAATAAACTTTGATGTTGTGACCAATGTTTTACAATAAACTTTTTAAAACAATGACTTTATAACTATAATAGATTTTTTAAACTATAATACGATTTATAAAAAAACATTGAAGTATCTTTTGTGAAAAATTAATCAAAATTTGGAACAAATACCACATATTGCTCTCCAGACATTTCGCGATATTAATCAATCTGGATATTTCTATCTCTTATTAATGGACTATTACTGATTACTGACACCTCCATCCACCCCTACTAGTCCATACCCCCGACAGCATGGGGCGGTCCCCCTCAGGGGTACCGGCTAATGATGACTGGGGCCCACTGGAGACCCCTCTATCGGCTGGTGAGTCTGCGCGGACCCCAGTCCACCTCTGCCCGGCTCACCCTACCCGAGCAGGCGTTAGGCGAGGCGGCCGGTCCCTGGTGGCTGGCGGTGTACGCCGAGTCGAGCGGAGGGGGCCGGCGAGGTCCCTCCAGCAGCCCAGTGATGCTGCATCTAGGGGAGATGCCGGCTCATGAGGCGCCCGGAAAACTGCGGTGTCGAGGCCAGTCCTCCTCTGAGATCAGCTGTGATTGGTTGCGTCCGGGCAGCGTCGACAACTTGATGGGATACAAGGTGCGCCCACTTGTTCTCTTGTGAGGTGGATAATAGAAATATTTGAAAAATTAGTATCAAGATGTTTTTTCAATATGGATATTGTAAAAATTATCATAACCACTTTTTTGGGTCATTTTTTGTTAGATTTCAGTATAATTTTTTTGATTTTCTAAAATATTTTATTCATTAATTTCAACAAAAAATGGTCACGATTGTCAGTTTCTTGCTTACAAACGGTTTCAAATTTAGCATACTTATACATTGTGTCAAAAAAAATATGCTGACGATTATATTTCCCTTATCAATTTTCGTTGGTAATTATAATTATATATTTAAATAATTTTTATCAAAATTAATATCGATTTAACACTTTTAATGATTTATAAGTAGGGTTCTAGTTTTGCAGAAGTAGTTTTAAGGAAGTATCGCTCGTGAGAAGTAACATAGTTTGGCCCAAAAGCTCAGATTCAAAGTCCATATTCCCGCTTATCTGTAATCAATTTCATTATTAGAGTTTACACTATGTCAGTTTAGTTAATCACCTGCCTAAAGTTCAATCTTTTGAAATTACTTCGTTTATATTCATTTGTTTGTATTGAATACACTACTATTATATGTAATATACAATGCTGTAAGCAGTTACACGCAAGAAAATTGAATAATATTAGAAACGTTAAATATTGCCAAATGAAATGAAATAACAGATTTTAAGATTTTGTATTTTGGTACTTATCAGCAGAATATTGCAATGCTACTAAATTTACTTTTAAGCAAACTGTTATAGGCCGAATAGCTCAAAAAAGGTATATTCAAATTTAAGTTATTTAAAATGAAATTATTAAGCAATACAGCTGTAGAATTCAATCCTCTTTGATCTTGTTATTAGCATACTATGAAGATCATTTGAGACGGTCGTGTCATTTACAATAAGGTTTATGTATATTGTTGATTAGATAGAAGGATATTTAAGATGCTAACATAGCATTTGAAGATAATATATTTACCATAAAGGAAACGCAGAAATCTTTGGTTAAATGTACTGTATGTTTATTTAAATTTGATTAACCGTTTATATTCTTAAAACAAGCTATAAAACTAAACATATTTTACAAATTTTCAACAAATACTGATCTGAAAAGCTAATTGTTTACATCCAAAGTAACGTCTTATGAAAGTATATAGAAAAGGAATGAGGTGCTTGGAGTATAATGCACCATCTCTAAGATGTTAACTTCACTTGCCTCATGCCTACAATATAAAGTTACGAACCAGTAACATCCCCTGTCACTCCACGACCCC
>JAUZND010014030.1:0-27867 GCA_034780555.1 Coelogynopora nodosa | reverse complement strand
AAATCGATATGTACTACGTTGTTCTGCGTTGTACTGCGTATAATATCAATAGTAATCTATTGATTTCTTTACCGTGCATTGAATAAAAAACGAACTTTTTTATGAGACAGCCTATAATATTTATAATTGAAATACTAAGATTATAATGTAATTAGACACTAATTTATGATCCGGATCCTAAAAAAATTAGGCGCGGAAATTCAAAATCATTTTACATTTGTGGGTAGAGTACGATCTATGTTTTTAAATGGTGTGCCAGAATCCCCGCTTCCTATACTACTGACCTGAATATTGCATATCATATTCTTCGATTTTTTTAGTTATATCAATTGAAGTTTAGGACTTTATAGAAAACCCTATAATCCCTTTCTCACAATTTTGAATACAAATTAAATTTATAGTAGGCTGCTTGAAAAGAAATTAATTAAAAATTCTATCTAAAGTCGTACTGAAAACATATTATTGTTGTAAACTTTGTGTAACAATTAATGCTATTTGGTCAATTGAGATTAAAAACGGATATAAAAAATTAAAACATTATTTATTTTGATAATTATATAATAAACTATATTAAAATACAAAGACAAAATCACAAATATATGTAAAGTAAAATGCAAATAGTCACTAAAATGCAGCTAACGGGCCAGTGGATATCACAGATCATAAACACAAACATTATCACATTAAGAAACACAAATGCAAAGTAATAAAATGTACTGATTGTGACATAAAATATTATGAAAACATGTAAATAATGTGGCTGAGATAAGAACACAAATTTAGAAGGCAGCATAACAAAACTGATTTATTGATTTCATCATACAATGTGCGTATTTGCATATTATCAAGAAATTGAAATCCGAAATCGGACAAACAAAATTCGATATTCCAAATACTAAAGAGCTTAAAGTAATTAGAATAAATAAATTAATTACAATACAACACTATCATTAGATAATATATTTAATTGTGAACGATTATAGGCATTACAACATACACATAATATTAATATGAACTTCAATTATGTTAATATTAAAACTTTTCATACTAAAAGAATACTTGTACATATTCAGAATGTAATTTGTACAATGCAAAAAAAATATTTTTCATACCAAGAAGTATTTTCATACCATCATATCATATTTTTCACACCCTTTGGAATCAAGATAGTTGCTAGAGGTATAGAAAACATGAACTTTGATTTATATTAAGACAACTTTTTGGGGGTAAATTTAACAGAAATAATTATTCTGTAATGTAACAAAGTTTTAAAATTAACAATATAAAAAGCAGTTTTTATATAAATATTTTAAAACGATTTTTGGCGAAATTTTAACCCTAAAAGTAGTTTTTATATAAAAAGTAAACTGACCAACTTTTCATTAGCTTTCCAATTCTACAAAAAATGTGTTATCCAATCACGCTATACGTAATAAGCGATTAATGTGATTTTTACATAAACCACTACTATAAGTTTTTATTAAATTCCATATTTTGGGAAATAATTAAATAATCGGTATAAAATATATATCTAGCACAAAATTAAAGTTTAATTGTGGAATAAGTAGGTAGAATTATGCATTTCAATTCAATATTTAATTTTCTGATCTTATGTACAGAAAATAGTGTTTTAACGATTCGCCCACTGAACTGGTAATGAAGAACCAACATTTTATTACTATTATTATTACTACCTATAACAACACAATTTTGATTTTTTATATAAAACATTTTATTAGCAACAATTCGACCACTCAAAATATTGATCAAATCAGATTTTATAAACTGACCAGTTCATTTTATCCCATTTTCTTCTATTTTTGTAATATACAACTTATTAAAGGAGCAATCCAATATAGAATGAACAGATCTAAAAGCTAATAATTAGTATAAAAAGAAACATTAACATTAAAGATATGTTTATAACACAAATATAAAGTTACTTCAATCCTTTATAATAATAAAATTAAAAGAAGACGTCAATTGATAATATATTTGAATATTATTACTTGATGTAGAGTATGAAACCTTTTACTAGACTTTTAAAAGGGAAAAAATATTGTTAGAAAACAAAATGGTAACAAATTGAAACTGAAGTTGTTCAAACAAATGTGAAAACAACCAAAATAGAAAAAAATTATGCTAAAAAATATTATTACTTTTAGGGTTAAACCTGCTAATATACCTGAATAATACGATCGGAAGATAAGTTAAAGTAGATAAAGTAGATTATTGTTAATAACTTAAATTTTAGAATGGGGGTCACCCTCCTTATCTACTCGTTAAGATTATGAAACACACAAGATCATTAAATTGCGACAACTAATACTGGCTAATAATAACACCGGCCTAACATCTAACAGACAGAACTATAATTCTCCAATACACACACGACTACACGACTTCTACTATATACGACAACGAGTGAAAAAACACTTTTGACTGTTAAAAAACTGTAAAAAGTTAAAGACTAGAATTGGCAAAAAACAAACTACGGGATTTACAGGTTGAGTTATTCAAATCTCTGAACAACTAGGGCCAGCTAGCCGACAGAGTCGAGGGTCCGACTCAGCTGTCCAACCAGCACAACCACGATTCCCGAAAACCAGCCAAGAGGTCCGCCCGGCAACCCAGCCGCTCGGCCGAAGACTGTGGGATCGTAGGCGAAACAATTGTGCTCTCCCTGAAGAACGTCGAAGTTCTGGGCGCGGCAGAAGTCCTCTCCTTGCTTGTACTGGGAACCTGAAAGTAAAATGGGCGTAAATGAGACCAGTATAGCAGGTAAACGTTGCCATCAAACGAATGTGGCGCATTGCGAATTATTTTACAGTCAAGGAGACTGCACGAACTAAAAATCTATTTAAACTGGATTTAAGGATCAATAGAATCACAGAATTTGCAAAACGAAATTAAAAAGACAAAAAGTGCACTAATCTATGATTCAGAAAAGCAATATTAATTCAATTTAAAATCTGCAATTAACAGCAAATATTGAATGCAATAATGCCATGTGCCACAATGCCAATCTAATATTCGATTTAAATATGTAGTTCGTTTATTTATAAATATTTTAAATCTTTGAAAATAGTGTTGATCTCTGAAAATTTAGATAAATTATACATTATTGTTGCAGTTTACTGGCTTTAATTTTATATAATTTATGTTAAAATTCAAGTCAACAATAATTTTTTAATCGCCGGGATTATTAATTAATTAGAATCAAGTTTATTTATAGACAACTGTTAAATTAACGTTATTAAAAAGTCTGTTTAGATAATTTGCGTTTTATGTTTATTTCACAAATTAGTTAAAAATCCTTACTGGAGAAGCTCCGGTTCCATTTATTTTATTAGAAAAAACAATTCAAAATAAGATATTGGAAATAATATAGAAAGATATATTTTTACATAGTCATTGACACTTTACAAATTTAAATAAATAGTAAAATTAACTAAAAACAATAGGGTTTTAATCAAAAAATAAATTATTTATTAAGTGAAATTGAGTCAGACAAGCTTTAAAACTTATTGTAAATTTAATGTTAATAACGGTAGCATTTTTATGAGGAAGAAATAAGCTTACTTTCCTCCCTCAGGAAGGTCAAAAACGAAATACCTAAAGCGCAACCATAGCATGATGAATAATATTACTAACTATTAATTTTATAAGGTAAAATTCAGATATTCATAGTCAACTGTATAAGTCATATTTTAATATTTGCGTAAATTAATTGAACATATATTTTTGTACCCCTTCCACTATAACCATTCAAAAACAAACTTTTCCTCTCTTTCTATAAATAAAAAAATAATTTCAACATAGAATAAGTTTACCAATCCCAAAAAGCAAGCTATAAGAAAAAGAAGTATTCTTTAGATCAGAGGGATATGTTCATACTTGAAACTTACCTAAACTGATACCATTGTAGTATGCATCTTTGCAGTTGCTAAGAATATCACGACAAAAATCAGCGCAAATTACAGCTTTTCTGAAAATAGAACGAAACATATAAAACATTAATTCTACCAAATAAGGCTAAATATGTAGTATCTACGTGTCAACAATTATGTGATTCAATAACGCAAGAAATATTAAACACATTCTTATATGAATAATAGTACACAATATAAACGATAAGAAACTTACGCCTTGCGATACCAGTGGTTCTGATAGGGACTGCAGAAAAAACACATGAGGTAATTCATCATATTGCGACATGTCTTGCTAGCCAAGTGAAGAGGCGGCATTCCCCCAAATACAGAGGTAACCTCGGTCCTCTTGCAGCAGGCATTGTCCTTGTACCAGGAGCAATTGACAAGACTGCTTTCTTGTTTCGAGTTACGGGCTCCAGCTGATGGCAAAAGTACAGATTTGTCAAATATTAGAATATTCTAATATTTAACAAATCTGTACTTATTATTTAATAAGTCCAAAAAATTTATTTCACTCCTCAATGAGAGTATAAAGAAATTAAGAATAAAATAATAAAAAAACAAAATTAAAAAAGACTGGTAAGTAACAACATTCTATAAATATATAATACAAAACTGATTTTAACTAATTCAATGAAGATGACACAATTTGATTACTATCAAACCACATTAATGATTTAATAAAAATGTTTAAAACTAGAATATACCACATACACATGGTGCTCGCACATTAAAAATATACAGACCAAATTTGAAATTTTCAAATGACGAATTTTATTAGAAAATGATCATTAATTAGTATATTACAATATAATAATTAGATACAAAGACAGGTAGAGATGTATAAATGAAAAATTAATTTATTAAAGTTTTTTGATTTTTGCATTGAATTATTGAAATATAAAACATACGTGGAACATGCTTTATGTTAAAAGAATATTTACTGTGTTTATCATGTCAAAGCAAATATAGAAACAACGATAATATTTGTTATTATACGCATAAAATCTTATTAGTATGTATGTGGTAAATAGTATTTGTAAATGCATTATTGTTTATGTTAAAGCAAATAATTCAGTTATAACAAAACAAATATAGGCACAAACATGTAATTTTACTAATAGAATAGATATGTTCGATAACTCAATAAATGCTATTCTTCAGTTTATCCAGTTTTTTTTAATGTATTCATTCCATTTCCTGTTTCTTTTCCTATGAAGCTTTACAAAGAGCATTGGACTTCACCAAATAGTCCATGTTTATTCAGCCTCAGCATTTCTTGCTAGATCATCAGCATCTTTCACAAGCACAGACGAATCCAAGCTCAGCCTGGCCATCTTCTGTCAGAGTTCATCACGTTCTTTATTTTTCTGTTTGCGTGATTCTGTCCATACCTAAAAGGGTTGAAAAATTACATCAAAATTTATAAACGTCTACTTGATAAGTTTACTTTTACTGATCAATCAACTCCAAAAAGTAATATGAAAATGATATCAATATAATTTTTTACACTCATGGTAACTGTATATTATGTTTATCCGATAATACACACCTTTCTTTAATTGATCTTTTTGTTGCTCCAGAAAGTCCCAATATCGTCGTCTTGCTTGTTAGATCTCTGTAAGCATATCTTTCGATACCTCAATTGAACTAATTTTTTGATCAATCATCTGCAATTTGAGAGAGTCATAGAGAAAACGAAGCGCATGTAATGAACCTTTCTGCATGTTGACAATGAGTGTGTCTTTGTTCACCTTAAACTCTCTTTCAACATTTGCATTGCCATGAGTCAATACTGATCTGATTACAAAGAACAATTCATCTTTCAAAGACAATGACACTTAGAAGGTGTCGAGATGCTATTCGAATTTCTTAAAATTTGTGAATAATGTTTTACATATCTCTCGCAATCGCGTCGAAATTGCTGTCTTTGAAGTTGAGGAATGACATCATTTGAATTCAACAGGCAAGATTGAGTAGCAACACCAACGTACATTTTTTCAGTAGGAATAAACAATTAAAGCATCATTAATATTGAATTTCAGAAGTAGCTTTTATCAGGTAAGCAAATTCTTCGCAAAGAAATGGAAGGACTGGTGTTCAGTTTGAAATTTTGTGAGAAATAGAGTGAAGTTTTAAGCAATAGAAATGACGAAGTGCAAACAGAGCAAAGTAAGGGGCTTTACTAGTGTGGTTTCCAGGTAAATAAATTCTTCGTTGTTTTTGAATCTCGAAAAGACTTAAAACAAATATCTTCAAGTCGGAAAAAATTACAACAAGTCTTTCGGTAACAGGCAAACTTTTAAGCCAGCTATGACCAAAGTATTTCAGTGGGAAAACATGACTTCCACTGATTGCCATATAGTCCTCTCGATTTCGCATCAGATCCCCAACTTCCCAATCGACTGAATTAATACCTTTCTTGAAATTATTGTGCATGATGTGAAGGCCGCATGTTCCAGTTTCAATCATCTGGGATTCACTCTTCCTATCAGAAAGATGGCTTTGTATGTCTTTATAAAAATAAATACGACAGTTGACAGCAGTACCATCCATAGATATTTTATGTATCTTTAACAAAGAAACTGTATGTAACGATGAGAGTTAACAAGATATATACTGAGGATATGACTTACAAAGTATTTGATAGAGCTATATAAATAAATGTTTTGAATTCTTTTATCTGGACTTTTCTAAAGAAAAAAATATGTTTACTGACTCTTTCTAAATACTTACTGGCATTTACTGATTTGTCAAGACCCAAACAATTTTACTGATGTTTACTTTAAACTACTGACTTTTCTAGACTAAAATAAAATTACTGACTTTTACTTACTACGGCATCATGTTATACTCTATAAACGACCCTTATTATGATAAAACAATAAGGAAAATCCTTAAAATCAAATGTCATACCAAACATGCTATGCTAAATCTAAGCCAGGGACAAGCTACACCAAAAAAACATTAAATGCTCAATGTTTGCATTATATTGGACATAACAAAAATGTAGTTAAATATATTAATAAATATAATGACAAGAAAAGAGAACTTTTGAACATACTGACTAACCTTCTGAGAGTTGCACGAAATTAAGCTATGTAAGCTAATATTTAAAATAGATATACATATAAATTATCTATACCATTAAAATGGGATGCAAAAATTACCAACATTAGAAAATATAAATAATGATGGCTCCAATAATATTATTTTTTTAAATATTACTGTGCATTGAAACAAGTAAACTAATCAATAGTATATATTTCTGATCATCAATGTTTCTCTTCTGGTATTTTCACAGTAGAGGACGGGCACTCCCCCCATCACAATACAAGCCATGTTTCAAACAAGCAGTCAATTTTCTGAAGGTATCAGCATATAAATATCCCATATATCTTTTCTACTACTTGAACATTATTGGGACATATAACATATGGTAAATACTTTCTAGCTTTTTTTAAATATTGTTTAGCCTTTTAATGACGACACTTACATCTGAGTTTTGCAACCTGCCCAACGGCTATAGAAAACTTTTGTATTGATTTTATTATTCTTATTGCAAGGTGACTGCTTATCACTCAAAGTGTCATTACATGTTTCTTATAATAAATGAGTGCCTAACTAACACTGCCTAGTACAATAAAACATTAACGAATTATGTTTGGATTGTTATGGATTATTTTATGATAACATTTTGCACATACTAACATTATTATAAAATGATATTGTAGTTAGTAGTTTTATCTGCCATATTTTTAGTAAAATATATATTCAATTCAAATAATAAATAACACAATATAATTGTTTGTATAAATTATATATTTTTGAACATAAATCAGGCTTATCTAAAAATAAAATGTTCATATTGAATTTGAATAATTTATAAAATAAAATATTATGTAATGTATTTCACTAAATAAATTTTGTTTATCAATTAAATTTTCTTGTTTTTGAAAAATTACTTTCATTATAATTGTATAATATGTCAGAAAATAATAGTTGTATAACAATACACTATAGGTATATTTGTTTGAAATGTAGAAACCATAATGTGAGATTATTCCTTTATTATATATTGAACTTGTGCCAATCAGCTGTGTACACATGTCCACTTGTCAGATCTTATACAATACTGTTTACTGATGAAAAGATGAGTGCTAAAATTCTTTATATAAAATAAAATGATTGTACATACAATTATTGTTTCACACTAAATTGAATTGTCATTCCATGATGCCTGGTCGATGGACTACAACAGTATTCTGCTAACTTTGTAATGTAGAAGGCCACATAATAAAACACTCTTTTACCAATCGGCCAACTCAAATAAGTAATGTAAAAATTGTTTAAAAAATATATATACTTCTAAAATTAAGTTTCATTTTTATAATATATTTCTCTAGTCAATCAATAACCAGGCAACCTTCTATGGGAACAAATGGCCAAAAAAACAGTTTATGGAATGCTGACTGAAACATAATATGTTGTAAGCAGACTACCTACATGGAAAATAAAGAATATGTGTGGCATCATCCTAACTCAAATTAAGCATACATTGCAATGGGATGTAACACAGGCCAACTGAAATAAAAAAATTAGGGGTATATCACAAAGATATTGTATAAATTATATCAATTGAAATAAAAAATTATAGAAATTAATTTATTAAAATTATGAGTGATAGAATTATATAAATTATATAAATTATACCAATACTATACATTTACATTAAATTATTATGCAGTTTATTAAAAATCTAATAAAGGAAAAGACTGAAATCATTTTTAGTAAACCTCCGAAAACTGGTAAAAAACTATCTGAAAAGTAAAGATTTGCAGAATTTTTGAAAACATCAGACATTTCACATGCAATTCTTCTTCCTTCATTACTGCACTGCCTTTCACATCTTTGAATAATCGGTAGGTTAGGAGTTATAGGAGTTGCTTAGATCAGCTATAAAAAATGTACAGCTACCTGGTGCAGAATTTGAAAGTTCAGATGGAGAATTTATTGTAGATGAAATTTTATTCGAAATTATTTCTGTAGTTCTTCAGCGTTTGTATACAATCAACTTATCATGTGGTTTTCATCATGGATATCTGGTTTATTAGTAAAACATTTTTTTAATATAGTGTTAATATACTAAAAAAAATCTGTCAAAAATAGCACTATCAAATTTATTTATGCTTTTAAATGTATGTAGACCAAACTCATCTATTAAGATAATTGGGGAAATGCTCTAATAAGCAATAATAAAAGTTTGCTTTAATAATTTACAACATACAGGAAATATTTCCCCACACTGTTGGGTGGCAAATATTTATGACTCTGAATAATTATTATTTACAGATAGATGACAATGTGGATTCAGATATAATGAAATGAATATATAAATATATACAAAGCAATCAATATGTAAGTAGAAGTAATAATTGCTGATATATAGTCTAAAATAGGAAATATATAAACAGACACTGATATAAATAATAAAGTATACAATATGTTACAAAATGTAGATATATGTTAAATGTGTGAAATTGTGGTATAATCATGAAATTAAACAATAAAAATAAGTAATAAGTTTATTATTATATATGTTATAATGTACATAATATGAAACAGTAATATATTTATTGATTTATTTTTATTAGATATTATATGTATATCAATTTTACAAGTCCTATTAGTCATGTAAACTTTAAGTTATGTAAATCTTTATCCAAATTATTATCCAATCATTACTACAATTATTATTTGCAAACATAGGAGCCTAATTTATCCATGAACTAATAATGAACTAAAATAAAATATTGAAAATTCACAAGCATCCATTAGCCAATCAAAATTGTCTTTGAATGTGGTGTCTATTGCTTTTCTTATCTTAACCAATGGAAATTTTGTTTCCTAATTTATCTATGTCTGTCCAGCAGTTACGTCATTTAGAGAAGTGACATTCACCCAGCAGGCATTATAAATATATATCCAATGATTTGTATTAGAACTATCTTTAGAAATGCACTTACTTCTAGTTAAATGTAAGTATCAAGGTTTGATAAGCCCACTGGTGAAACATCTTTTTTTTGTATCAACTGTTGATAAGCCCATCAGGAAAATGTTAAATTGATTAATGTTACCAACTAGATTTAACAAAGTCCTGTTATTAAAAAGCAATTAATTATAAATAAGAGAATATTCTACCAATATCTATAATTTAAAATATTTATAATAAATGTTAATTATTATTTATAGAACATATAATTTAGAAAGATAATAATTAACAATTTCATTTAAGATTAACTATAAATAATATATTTATATTATATATTTACTGTATATATATACATATACTATTTTATAATATATTTTACTCTAAATTATGATACTAATAGTAAGAGTACTTTATACTATATAATAATTATCAATTTGCAGTAAATTTTAAATATTATTGTGAAGGTAATAAAACTTTTAAAATATTTTATTATTAGTTGTCTTACAATTTTAATACATTTTTTTAAATACATTAATGATTTAATAGATTTCTATGGATTGTATATTTAATTTATATGTATAATATTGATTAATACTTAATTAACTGTGATATAAACTTTAAAAAAATGAATAACAACATATCAACAACAACTTTAAGTTCAGTCAATTAATATAATAAAATTATTTCTATAGTAAAATAGTTAGCAAAATTTTATAAATTAGTTATATATTTGCTATAATTGTAGTATGTATTGTATATCATGTGTATATTAAATATTATGGTAGTCTGAACGATTTGATAATAATTACAATATAAACTACTAATTAAGGTAATGTACATTTCAATTGAATACATAGTAAAACACATGATTGATATGTAATCTAAATATTTTAAAACTATTTTAATAGTTTATCATATCAGCTATTACATTATCATTGCAAAAGTTAATGCCACTAAAATCTCACAGAAATAAGATTTATTCAATAACAGATATACCTATCAAAAATATATATTTTATATATATATTATTTTTAAAAAATTTAATTGATTTGATATAGGTGCTAAAAGATTTAAATATGCAAAATCACTTTAAAATACATATGTAAAAAGTGAATTTGTGCAAGCTGCAGGGTTTTATCTGTAATACTTTATAATTATGTATTAGCTAATATTGTACACATTTATTATTTTACTAAATAAAATTGAATAATGTTCATAATATGAAATAAGTTCATAAAATATTTCATAATAATTGTATAAAAAATTATTATTTATTCAATATTAAAAAAATATATATATATAATGTTTCTAAACCTTATAAATTATTGTGCTGAGAGTAAAAAGTGATTTAATAAAAAATAAAAATTTTATATGCTTTCTATATATTATGAGTATATAAAGTAAGAAATACAGTCAATGGTATTTGTTTTTTAGTGTCTAGAGTAAAGTTAAAACATAACTTTGATTTATAAGATTTGGTTAACTAATCTCTGATTTATTTAACAAATTATAGGTTTCAGTTTAGTCCAACTGATTCAAAATTAGTTAGAATTCATGTTTGGTTGCCAATATATACATTCCCTGCCCATATATATATATATTTAATATAAATAGCTAAAAAATATATTTTATAAAGATAATGAAATAGCTAAAAGACTTAGTAATAAATAAAATCACTTTTTAATATTTAATTATTTAAGATTGTGTCATATAATATTTTGATTAGGCAGGACCAGGTCAGTTATTATATATATATTGTATATGTTATACATTATATATATTATATAGCCATATAACTTCAACAAAAATAAATAAAAGTCTTAACAATAAATCATATAATTTCATTTATTAATTTCTTTAAAAAATTAATATTCTATATAACATTGTTTTTAAAGTTTACTTTTAAAATCATAATATAAATTATAGAAAGATTTTTATATAAATGAATTAATGTATTATATAATTTTGATTATTTAATTATTTTTTATATTACTATTAGTAAGGTTAAACTAGTCAATATATATAGCCTTGGGCTATTTAGACCAAACCAGACAGGTTTATAACTAGATCTGATTTTTAACAATATTTAATTAGATTAGGAATAATCTTAAATTTTGGATATGATAAGAGTATGGCCTATTCTAATAAAAAAATAATTAATAAAAATATTATTATTATTATTTAAGACTAATTATGAATAAATATTTAGAAAGGATATATTTAATTATTAAAGTAATAGACTAAAAATGATTTAAATTAAATATATACTTATATTATTAATTAATGAAAAATGTAATAAATAATAATTTTTACTTTTATAAAATATGAGTAAAAAATATAGAAAAACTTTATTTAGTAAATAAAATCTTTAATATAAAAAATATTATTATATTTGTATAATATTGTAATAAGTAAAACCTATAGTATGAATGCTAAGTATATTCTTTACCAAATGGAAAGCATTGTGGATAAAAACTTATTTTATAGACAAATGTGTCATATCCTAGTTATACATAGTATCAGCATCAAATCATATTGTATCCCAGGTACTTAACATCAGCATCAGGTTTTGTGGAGTCAGAATCAGAATCTGCAGATTGAAGTTCTTTTTATAAACTATATTCTATAATAATATATGAATATGTCATGATGAATAATTTTCTAGTTGCACAGTAAAACATTTTTTTATAATAATCAGTAAACATTGATAAATATAAAAACAAAACAAACGCAAGTTATACATAAAAATATTTCAAATATAAAAAAATATTATGTATTACCAAAATATGTGCACTCATCTCCAACATTTCCATCTATAGATTTTTCGACATTATATCTTTCATCTTCTTCTCCATCTTCGGCTGACAGCTCTAAATTAATCTGAACATTATTAGATGTCGTACATACTGAAAACTTTAGAATTCCAATTGTTCCAAAGATAAAAAATAAAAATAAACGAAGTAAAAATAAAACAGACATTTTTTGGATATTAAATGAGCCACAAACAAATTCATACCAACTCTCAATTAAAACATTACAGTTAAACAAGTAAACAAGTTCTCCATGCGCGCTACGATAATGTATATATAGATGAATTTTTATGGACACGGTAATCGACAGATAAATCCATCTGTAGACCGGTTTCTGGGTATTTTTGCTCCTCATCAGTACAGAATAAGAATAAAACATGCAACCCAGCGATCTCTAAGCGCACCCACCTACCACTAGGCCACACTTGTTGATTACCGCGTCTTAATTGCGCCGCATGGAAAATTCTACTTGCATTATTTCTTAGCCTGAGACAGGCTGAATCTCTCCATATACCATTAAGAAGTTCGCATCTTAGTAATAAGTCTTATTTATCTATGGAGTTTCCTCCAGATTATAAGCATTATGTGCAATTTTGCCACTGCGGTGAAGGGCTCATATTACAAGTTAGATACGGTATAGTTGACAGGCGAGGGTGTGGACTAGTGATACTAGTGGGTTCGCTCACAAATTGTTGGGTTTTATTTTCGATTCTTACTCTGTTCTATTGAAGGGAAAATATCTCGAAACCGGTCTACGGATGGATTTACCTGTCGATTACCGTGTCTATCAAAATTCAGCTAAACATTATCGTAGTGACACATGGAGAATTTTACTTACATTATTTCTTAGCCTGAGCCAGGCTGAATTTCTCCATATACCATTAAGAAGTTTGCTTCTTTCGTATTAAGTCTTATTTATCTGTGGAGTTTCCTCCCAATTATAAGCATTATGTGCAATTGCACAATCGGTCTGCAGATGGATTTATACCTGTCGATTACCATGTCTATATATATCAAAATTCATCTATGCAGTCAAACAAATGTTATATATACAAGTTTTCATAGATAGCTTAATCAAATAAAAAAATTTAATGACTATATGTAATATTCTTTGCGCGTAACACTTTCATCCTTGGTTTCTTGACGATCAATACGATACTTTCAAAATATAAGCACAAATAAACGTATACCTAATATTAATTTTTATAGGAATGAAGTTATGTAACTTAAGTTTATTAATGGAAAGCTACATGAATTTGCATTATAATAAATTATGAAATAGAGATATATAAAACATAATTGTCCCATTGGCCAATTTAAGCATTAAATAACATTTTTTTTCATTCACAGAATTTGTCTGAATAAATATAATTACGATTTGTGATTATATAGACATAGCAAAATATTAAGCACGTAACCACATTCAATTATTTTCTATAGGCTATAATATGTTGGTTATGTGGATATGTATTTTCAAAAAATAGATAAATCATTAACATAATAGATAACAAGATATACAATTTGATAGCTTCGAAATTAAAAAGCAAAATGAAAGCGATCACAATTTATAGACTTACAGAGATGAATTTGTTTAGATTGGTGTATCAAGCAATTTAATGGCGACAATTGGCAGATAGTTTATGATGGTCATGCTTGACCTGCATCATGTGTCTCCCTAAAGTTTTAATTGCCCATTCTCATTCGTTATCGACCGAGACTCTTTACAGACATAGTGACAGACTTCATATTTCTTTTTTGAGACCTGTTATATGTGGTACTTTTATCCTCGATGAGGAAACGTGGATGCTGCAGCAGTGGAATTGCTAAATCCGTGGTCTTATAATAATAGGGTTCAGTGGCAAGATACGTTATCTATATTTATATGTAAATTATAACGAATCAAGGAATCCTTATCTTATATATATATATTATCTTATATAATCTTATTCGAGACATATCAGCGTAATGTGTGCAGCTTTCAAATTTATGCTGTCCATAGAAATTCAAGATTCTGCTTGGGATATAATTTGTGTGCTTAAATCGCAAATCCATTTTCCATAAGAAATTACGAGATCATATATTCTAAACCTGATCAATAAAAATAATGATACCTTTCTGAGGTAAAAAGTTGATCATTTTCGTTCTACTTAACCGGAATTAAACTATTGTTTAATATCTATCTCAACTAACAAAAAGCAACAACACTTATAATTTATATATTCCGTAAAATTGAAAATTCGTATTAAACATGTGCAAATATTGCTTTTATTATTACAAATATCATTACAAAGATCATTATTATTACACTACAGGATCATTTCCTTCAAACGTCTATGATCATTTCCATCAAAGAATTTTAATTTTAATGAAAATGTTTATTTATGACTTGTATCAACATAAAATCCATATCCGCTTTTATAGGTGAATTTTTTTAAAGATATATTTTTAAGTATCAATAAAAAAGTTTTTTTAAATAATTTTTTGGACAATATGAAACATAGTAAATTTTTTTTTTCATGCACATTCATACAATATCCAAAAATGTAGAATATATGTTATAATGTATATACAAATTGTATAGGCTATATATTTAAATCCCACTGAATCAAAAGGAATCACCAATTATATAGTTACTAAAATTCAACAATGTATGAATCATGATATTATCAGAGATCGCATCAATATATCTATGTCATCTTCGCAATAAAAAAAACACTAGAAATTAAATTTAAAAAATATATATATCGTCCATGGAGCAAGTAATAGAACTCTAAAAAATTATGTAACTAAAACTATGTAATTATATTAGTTAGTCTAGACATGATGCTGTCGTCCTGATATGTAAAAATATGATTTATTATGATATGTACATATGGATTGTTTAAAAAAATATCACACATCGTTTTTACAAAAATTATTCACTCAATTGTTTTTCATACGATTACGGTTTCTGCACAAACGTTTACATCACATAATAGACGAGATGTAATGAAATGCATATATATGCAATTACTCATATATATGAGTAATTGGATATAAAAGATATAAATAGATATTTTAACGCGAAATATGTTTTAAAGTTTGGAAGCTGTACTCATTAGGCTATATTCAGAATATAACCCATGTGAACAAAACTATTTTTTAGATGAAGAAATTATCTATATTAGTCCATAGTTTATACTGTATTTGTATGTGTACAGTATTTTGCACAGTACTGTATTTTTTGTACAGTATTGTTTTTTTGTAAATTTGTACAGAACTGTACAATACTGTATTTTTCAAAGTATACAATGTACATTTATGTTTCATCTCACTGTATAAAATACATCATCGGTCCGATGACGGATATCGGATTCACACCCGGGCCCCGATCTTGTATTTTACATGGGGATTGCTTTCAATTGATCGATAATCGTATGTTCGATAAGTTGTGTTAATTTATCATGTGTTGATTGTGAATACCAGTAGAATGGTTTCACAAGCCTGTCTATTGTAGAAGGGTATTAAACCGCTCAGTTGTGTATATAAATAAACCTAAATTAATGCTGTTTGCATTAGGTTTTTCATTTATAAATAGATTAAAAAAACAGCATGACCATCTGCAGTTGTGAATAAATTAAATGTTATGCCACTTTTTGGAAGAATAAGAATTAAGATTTTCAAATAATATTAAATTAATAAAATATTTCATTTTAACTCAAACGAAATATAATTTTATACCAAATAAGTTATATATATATTCTGAGAATAATTTTATGCTCATTATATATGCTTAATACATGTTGTAGTTAGTAGCTGCTCTATATAATATACAGTTTACAAAAATATATTCTCGCTGAACATCATGCATAAGTTGAATTAATTTTGTTTTCATCACATGTCAGATCATACAATTGTTTGTGTGGCGTTTATTTCGGTTTCACTTTGATATTTTCCCATAAAACATGCACTTGCTTATCGTTATTTTGTGTTTCATTATTAAATAGTATATATTTGAGTACCAGCATTAATGTAATTTTATTTAGAATCCTTTCAATGTATATTATACAATTACATTATACAACAATTACATAATAGTGTACAATAACAATATATATTTTTAACTTTGGGTTATACAATAAGGTAATAATATATTCTGTTATACAATTTTCTTTCACAAACCGTACACAAATTTTTCTTCAGAAAATGTAATATGGCAATGGAAATAAAATATAATTGTAAGAAGAATATTACCATTATCTACTAACTATTTAAAATAAATCTATACTACTTTAGATAGTAATAGTACATTTCAAAATTATCTATTACAGTATAGTATTACAAATATATTAGACACTTTTTCAAAAAGTTAGATATCGATGTATAGGATATACAAATTGTCCCTTATTTACCATACTTTTTCAATTAATTTCGTTTGAACAAATTTATTCCATTTTCATTAACTTATTATTAACGAATGTCATTTCGTCCCTACTAAAGTGAGAAATTCCTCAGTGGAGGACCTACTCAAATTCGCAATCTGAAAATGCTTTCTGTAATAATGCTTTTTTGGAAAATTGTAAAACTTGTAATTATTTTTCAAGAAGTCTTATTTGAAGGAGGATAAAGATTTTTTTGATTTTTTAAAATTTTCTATAAAAAATAAAACATTGTAATATTTCTAATATTTCTAATTCCTAAATAAAGAAAATTCTATTCTTTTTAATAAAATTAAAAAATTTTGAACCCTAGATTCAAATAATATGTTTTCCAAAGACTAGGATTTTAATGGACTATAATTATAAAATTTAATACGTGCATTACAAAGATAGTAAGATAACTACATTTGTTGTATACGTATATAAACGAGATTTTTCACCTACTTCATTAAATGTTGAGTGTTACTCAATTGACCTTATTTTATTATTGACTCATTCTATAATCAATCTAAATATAATATATGCTTGCGAAGTATGGGGTTGGGGTCTTCTGATGAAGGATAAGAAAAAACTGAGGAAACTAATTAATTTCTTCGAAAAGGTCTCATCAATAGACAAAGAAAAACTAAGCCAGATCGTAAACTCACAATACAAAAACAGATTTAAAAAATTCATTAATAAAATTATTATCCATAAAGATCATCCTCTACAAAATATACTTGCAAACACAGCAAATAACCACTATGATACGCGAAGCGGTGGATAGACCGAAATTTTCTGCCGAACATTGTCTTACAGACAATCTTTCCTCCCAGCTGCTAAATCCTTCTTATGTAATAACAAGCTTCAATACCTATATTGAGGTTACTATTTAACCTTTTTTTAATATTATACTCTTGTCATAAAAAATGTATTACCTGTCACCTTGTCACTTTAATTAGTCTTTCTCCTTTAAAATATAAATATATATATATTACCTTAACTCTTATCAATTACAATAAAATATATATGCATTTTCTATATTATGTACCTATAGGTACTTGTGTACCCTCCTAAAACTACATGTACCTTGTTATTAAATTTTTCTCTTTAAAACTTTGTACTCTTAATGGAAATAAAGCCATTTCTTTATTTATTTATTATTATTATAAAATCATTGGTTTATCTCGTGCTGAAAAATGTAATGCGATAAAAATCTTTTTTGCTAGCTTGTAGCATATATTTTTTGATATGGGCCTATTTATGTAAAAAACATCAGTAAAGGTTATTTATTTTACCTACCATAAAATTAAATTTCACAAAGTAATGTTTATACAATATTATAATTATAGTTCTTTCTTAGCCATATCCAAAAAGGCATCAGCAATTGACCACTTATCAATTAACCAGGTCTCTCTAGTCAGCACAAATGGAACTCGAACCTGGGGATTTCCACTTTCTTCATCATTTACAGTTTTTAAGTTTAAGCGAACAACGATATCATAAGCAGTCTGAATTGTTCTATGTCTATGTTTGTTGACTAATATATTCTTTTCTGGTATCTTTATCGGTTCTGCTACATTCTCTTCGTCGGGATTATTTTCTTTATCCTCATTTTCATTGGTTATTTCCTTTATACTCTTTTTGTTTTCTGGGCTTCCTTTTTTTTCGGGACTTTGTTTCTGTGGACCGTCTTTTTTGCTTGGAGATGGCTTATTAGGACTACCTTTTTTGTCAGGACTTCCCTTTTTACCTGGACTCCCTTTTCCTTTACCTCCTTTTCCTCCACCCTTTATGGCTAATTCTTTAGACTCTTCTTCGGCAGCAATTTCTTCATTGGTTAGGGGAACAGTTTTTAAAATAATTGTACTACCGGCTAGAAAGTATTTCTTTTCTCGTGCCATGTGTCCGTCTATTCCTACGTTGTATACTAGAAGGTCTAAACGTGGTGTAAGCTCAATTTTCTTTTGAAAAGATTTACTTTTAGGTTGTATAGGTAGACCGTCATTAGGAGGTAACAGAAGTACCTCACCAAGACGAATGCTGTAATCTTGTCTGACATCTCTATAAACACGAATCGTTTGTTCAACGTAAACAAACACAGATGTTACAACATGCCTTAAAGAGTTATTTTCTATAGATACAGTGACGTTGATATTTTCACCATGATAATAAACGTCTCTATCAAGCTGTGCGGTCAATAAAAGATCTCCAACGTCATTTGTTGTTTGATAGCGAATATAATTCATTGGATTGGATTCTCTTGGTAATTCATTAGGAATCAATGGTGCATATGTATATTTCCAAAAATTCATTGAAATTTCCATTTCTGGTTTAGGCCTACAGTATTCCATTTCTGCTATATAACTTCTAACTTTCCAGAATATTCCTGAATCTGGTAATGTAAAGTGAGGTCGATTTAAAAAAATAGAATCTGGTGTACCAGTCAAATCAAAGCAAAACGGAATACCATCTAATCCAGGAAATTCATCCCAACATTTTTTAATTAATCGTTGATTAAATTCTGTGGGAGGTACTTGTCGGTCAAAAGCAATAGGATAAATTCTAAAATAATCTCTATAACAATAGTCATGTAGTTCTAAACGGGGAGGTATTGGAGGAACTATAGACTTTGAATGATATCGATATTCTGCAGTTACCTCGACATAAAGCCCTTCATTTGGACCCACAATTTTTTTATTTATATAAACTATTCCTTCGAGCATTGCAGGTTCGAAAAGTTTAGGTTTTTCTTCATTTTCCTCAACAGTTTCTTCGTTTGAATTGCACATTTGTGTGACAACAGGCAATTTATTCCATGTCTCCCAAATGTGCACTCGATTCGTCAAAAGAATAATACGTTTGCTCTGTCGTTTAAATACAGCATCCATATTTTCATAACGTTTACGAGCAAATATCTTTTGGATATTTTCTTCCGCTCCATCATCTGTTTTGTTGCCTTTCTTTGTATTCTTTTTGTCTTTAGGACTTTCTTTTTTATCTTTCTTAGGACTGACTTTTTTTTCTTTCTTAGGACTGTCTTTTTTGTCTAATTTTTTCGCATCTTTTTTCCCTTTTTTTTCATCATCTTTAGCCATACTTATTGTTTGAATCAAGTAATGTAAACCTTAATCAAAAAAACTATATTACGATTTAACATTTTAAAATATAATCATCACCTTAAAATGTGTTTTATTGATTAATTTTTCTAAATATATTTAAATTTCCTAACATCAATGCACCAAAATAATATATTTTCAAAATGCGTAATGTAGACCAAGGATACTAAATTATGACAATAAATAATAATAAGTCTTTATTTTGTATCTTTGATGCAAACATTGCGTATAAGAAATATTTGGTATTTATACCAAGAAATATTAAATGCGCTGTAGGCCTATATCTTATTCTACTAATATATTTTTGCATTATTTTGATTCAATCATGATGGCCTGCTACGCGCATCACTTTAAGAATTATTGTCAACGCTTATTGTTAAGCAGGTATTTACAATCATTAAGTTTGACTATATAATATGATCTCTTAATTGCCTAATATAATGTTAATTAAATGAAGAGCTACACGAGGATCTAATTAAGGAGATATTAATTTAATATGGATTTCGTTGTATTCAGATATGGTGCAAATCATTTTCTTATCTACGTTAAAGCTATAGAAATTTATAGACAAAAACCTTTGTCAACATATACTATTTTAAAAGGTGTCCTTTCAAAAATGTAATGAAAATATCTAATAAGGAACAATCAACATAGATTTAAAATTATGTTTTGTAAATACATCCGTATTTAGTAATAAAAAGTACCTTTTTCAAAACATGCACACCCTCCTATAAAAAATTCTGTTTCCGCTCCTGTAATATATAGCTTACAGTATTAAACTAATAAATAATAACATAACATATATTTCATAAATTTAACAAAACACTATAAATAAGACAGTAAAATTGTGGCACCTCAAATATATCATATTATAGGGATATTTCATTTATCAGCGCAGTCATACATTTATCATACATTAAAAATTGCTCTCGCAGACTCAATCCAATATGCCTATCATATGCTCACTCTGTCAACGCTATCTGTCAATATGTTAATTATTTTTATTTTGAAAGGTATACCGTCGGAGTTAGAACGCGTGAATAGTAATTTGTATGATGCGCTCCTATACTGCGCTGATGATTTAGTGTATGTCTTTCATCTGAATTCTTTTGTTATATACTTTTGTACTGGTGTGTAGTTAACTTTTTGTTTCTGTAGTGTACATGTCATTTCAAATCCTAAAATAATGGTGATATACTAATTATCTTGTTATGTGTTCCTATAACTTTATTTCTGAGGTGGGTGGCAATACTAATTTTGATATAAATCAACAAATTATATATTTTTTAATTATTTGATCTTTTCGCAATGTTTGTCATTCATGAATGTTAGTTTTAAATGAAAAATATCTTATATTTTCTATTCATTGTAATTCTTAATTTATATATAATCTAATTGCAATTATATGATATTCATTTCATTGTTACCTACTTGACTTAAAAATGAAAATACGACAGAACATACAACTTTATTCGAAACTATAGGAACACCGTGTACACCATGCCTGAATTGTAAATGGTATGCTCATATGTAAAAACCTATTTTGAAAAGAAAATCATGTCATCATTTTATAATACTATCACCACAAATTTATTTATTTTATTTCTTTTATTCATTTTATTTATTTTATTTATTATTTTATTTATTATTTTATTTATTTTATTTATTTTATTTTATTTATTTTATTTTATTTATTTTATTTATTTTATTTATTTTATTTATTTTATTTTATTTTATTTTATTTTATTTTATTTTATTTATTTATTTGACTAATTTTATTTATTAATTTTATTAAATTTCTAAATTTAATTAATTAATTAATTTAATTAAATTAATTTTATTTTATATATTAATTTTATTTTATTTATTTATTTTATTGGTTTTATTTATTTAATTATTTAATTAATTTATTATATATATTTTATTTGTTTATTTAATTAGTTATTTTATGTAATTAATTAATTTATTTTATTTTATTTTATTTATTTATTTATTTATTTTATTTATTTATTTATTTATTTATTTATGTAATTAATTAATTAATTTTATTTATTTATTTATTTACTTTATTTACTTTATTTATTTATTTATTTATTTAATTTATTTTCTTTGTTTAATTTATTTAATTAATTAATTAATTAATTTAATTTAATTAATTAATTAATTAATTTATTTTATATTATTTTATTTATTTTATTTGTTTATTTAATTTATTTCTTTTGTTTATTTTATTTATTATATTAAATTAATTAAATTAATTTAATTAAATTTATTTTATTAATTAATTAATTTATTTTATGTATTTAAAAATTTTTATTAAATTTTATTTATTTTATTTGTTTTATTTATTAATTAATTAACTAATTAATATTATTAATTAATTTATTTATATTTTATTTATTTATTTATTTTGTTTATTTATTTTATCTATCTATCAATTTTAATTTTAAAATTATTAAAATTATTTTATTTATTTTATTTTAATTATTTTATTTTATTTATTTAGTTATTTTATTTATTTATTTTATTTTGTTCATATATACTTAAATTAAAATAATTGGAAATCATCTGAAAGCTTAAATAATTTAAAGTTGGCCTATTAGCCAGATAATGTTTTTATTTTTTCTATAGATGTAGAAAGATGTTTCTTAGTTCTTAAAAATATTTGACGTTTTACCTTAATAACCTTATTTTATTCTGTTTATGATCTGTATTATTGTATATATTTAAAAGTATTTGTTGGTCACTGTATTTAAATTTTCTCACTATAGTATATTATTATAGTTAATTGCGTTAATTTTATATATGCACCTACAATATATATAGGTGGTATTTCTTATTCATTATTATTCACTTAAAACTAATGCGTGCTTTGATATACATATATTGTTAAATGTACCAATAGATTTGCTTTGATTTTTCGCGTAGTTCTCTCTCTATGTTATGAAATATTTTGGAAAATCTAATCTACCAGAAAACAATGTATAACGGAAACCGGTTACAGTATATAATATATACGAATATGTTTTAGTATATCCATGGCTGTAAACGACACTTCTTGGTACTTTTACAAAGTCTAAGGAAACAATACTTGCACACATTTATTTTAAAATCAAACTTATAAATACATATATATATATATATATATATATATAGCCATGTATCAGCCATGGATATACTAAAACATATTCGTATATATTATATACTGTAACCGGTTTCAGTTATACATAGTTTTCTGGTTGATTAGATTTTCCAAAATATTTCATAACATAGAGAGAGAACTACGCGAAAAATCAAAGCAGATCTAGCAAAATAGATTTTTGAGTTTTCTTATCTGCAAACATAGAAAAAAAAATCCGCTTAAATATTGTGTCAGCAGAAAAGTTCCATCACTTCTAACTAATTATCCATAGGAATAAAATTGATTAAAAAATTGATTTATTGAATAAATGTTTGGACAAAACTTTTATTCAAATATATTTATCAATATGGAATTGTTGCTTTATAGTGTTACTTATAATAATGTCATTATATTTTTATTAATTTTAACCTGTTTTGTACAAAATTGTAAAAACATTTTAAAATCTTTAAGAATATTTTAGTCATTTAACAAGATCTTTTGAATCACTTAAAACGTCTCATAATATATATAAATCGTTTAATAAATGTAAATAATAAGTAACATCATTAACAAGGCATACAATAGTATATATCGAGAAAGTATAATAGACAAAATTAATTTCACAAAAAAGTATTTAACGTAACTATCTCTTTTTAAAAGTTGAAATAATTTTGTATTCAGTCAAAATTGACCAACTTTTTAACATATTTTACTTAAAATCATATAATCATATACGTATATGTCTCATTTTATAATAAAATAACCTCAAAGCATCATATCTATGTTACATTTTATAATAAGATAACCTCAAAGAAAACAGTTACTATGCAATAATATTACTGAGTATATCACTTTTAAAAATAATAAAAGTTGTCCAAATCAACTGGTAAGTATTCTCTGTGTTGATAATGATGATTTAAAACAAATGAAAGCAGTTTTAATAGGGATCTGGTTGGAAGAATTGAACATTTTGCAGAGAGTCTAAACCCCATCAAGCATCTAAGCCCCGCATCGACAAAAGAACGTTATTTAAGACAACCATTCAAAAACTGGAAACAAATATACATCGCCGTTTTCATTTTATTCAAGTAGTATAGAAGTGAGAAATGTAGTGTGAGACGTTCAATTAATTTTTCTATTTGAAATTTTAATAATATTGATATTCTGATTAGGCATTTTTGTTTTTGTTATCAATCCTATCATACAAAATATTTTTGGAATTATATATTTATGTAAAAATATTCTTTTTTCAGTTCATAAAAATGTATGTACATGTTTACATATATTTTTTTATTCATTCCATTATTCTAATCCCAGTTTGATTCACCTGACCTCATTTCTTTCAACAGGTCTAAAACTGAATGAATTAATGCCTATACGACCCACTAAGCGCGACGCGACTCGACGAAATTCCACGTACTATTATGCCTCTATATAGATATGTCTATATATATGAACAGATCCCACAATATATATATATATATATGTTTAATAGACATGACTGTATGAATAGTCTTCGTCCATTGTATAGCTTTATATACTATTAATATTTTCAGTATGGTTGCAAAGAGCCTTTCTGGCTTACTTGTTTTTACCTGTTCCAACTTTTATTATTTTTATTGCTTAAATCAAATTAATTATAAATATATCAAAACTGACATTTAATATATTATTTAATATCGTTAATAATAAAAGTTGAAATTTAAATTTAAATTTGGAGATATTTCTATGTATATATATTTAAGTATATTATTATAATAACATATTATATATCACTATTTATATATTAAAATTAAATTTATTAAATACTTCTAAGTTATAGTTGTTTATATTTAAATATTGATTTCGTCGCGCGGTATGGCAGAAAAACTTTAACAATATCAACCTTCAGTTTCGTTGCGTCACGCTCGATCAGTGTAAATAGGCTCACTGGAATATATGTAATCAACGTATTGCAGCACATCGCGTCGCTTCCGTCCCGCGTTGTGGGCATAGGCCGTTAGACATTTGCGCTAGTGGTTGGCATATGTATTTTTATAAAATACAAATCGACATTTCTATTTTTAAATATGACAAATAATTATATTCTAGAAAACGATATTTTGCGTTTAACGTACCACACAATTTCAAAGCAAAATATTAAACAATAAAAAATTTAGTTTAATCATACAATATTTCTAATTTTAGAATGTTTTTCCTAAAACATTATCGTTTAAGAAGTTACTAAAGAAGATACGTTCTGTCATTTTACGGAATATACTTTATCGTACTAATAAATAAAGATAAATAAACGGGAAAAATGCAATATGATTAATATTACATATTTAAAAATTTCATTTTGAAATGTTCTGTGAAAAATAAATAGAATGATATTCATTTAAGCAAAAAATATAAGTGCAAAATAAACTTATGTATATTAATTTCATGCGATATAGCCGAACATGAATAATATTTATTTTATTTTATTGTCAATTAATATCTTATCCAAAAATAAATTGTTTCAATTCTATTATGCAAACACAACAAAGTGAGCCTGATGGAAATTGAGACAAATGGTTAGTTTCCGCAACACTGCCTTGACGAAGTATATTTTCTTTATATAAACGTATGACACAAACAAACCGTTTTTCTAAGATTTGAGAGTAAGGGGAGGGGAAACAAGTTATCTTAGCCGTGTGGATGTTTGTCTTCTCCAAAAACTACTAAATTAAGAATGAAAATCAATATACTAAAAGAAAAGCAGAGATTTATATCCCATCAGGCACTAAACTTTTTAAGAAGCGATAAAAACAAAAAGAGACCCATAGGAGCAGGTCTACTCTAGCAGCATGAGTTCTTACACTTTCTATACTATACGCTACGAGATGTATCATTTTCCATTTATGTTTTCGGAAAGATATATAAAAGTTAATAAGATCGCAATTGAATAGAATGGAATAAGAAGCATCTATTATATATAAGTTTATAGCAAGATATGTTACTGAATTCTTATTTATAATCGTAGTCTTAAAAGTAATTCTAAATTAAAGCGTCAAAACTAGATAATAATTTTGTCGACATTTGTAAAGGGCATATTTAGCGCCAATATTTTTCTCTATCCATGTCTTTTTTGTTTTAAAAATAATATTTAGATCAGCATGGTCGGAGGGACTAGGATGAAGGATGAATAGATTTTATTACAAATATAAAATGTTATACTTTTTATACTCTTTTATAATTTTGAGAAGTTTCAAGTGTTATTTTAGGTCTATATATTGAACGTCGACGTTTTGCTATAACTATGTCGTATATACTAAAAAAAATGGCATAATTAATTGCAAACGAAGTTATCTAGGTTTATATTGCAATATCAACAAGTAATCTCTTTCGAGGAAATGTCATCAAACTTGCATGCACCTCATTTGGAAAAATAACAATTAATTTATAAAAAATATATATTTGTACAAAATAAGAGTTGTTTGATAAGAGGTATTCACAACCTCTATTATAATAATGGATTTCTTTAATCTGTAAATTTTACGTAGCACATCACCTTTTAATTAGCTTGCTATATTGTTTATAAGCAATTTTGGTTTTATGAAACCGAAATATAGTACCAAAATGTGCTATTTAACATTGCCCCAGAATTAATAAAAAAATGCATCAAAATAGTGTATTGATTACAATTTATTAAATATGATAAAAATTCATCTAAAATGAGAGTAATGGTCTTTTATAAAACGTATTTAATATTAAAAAAATCAATTTTCTTAAAAATGTCAGGACCTTCTTGTTTCAGAAGATTTAGAAGGACCGAGTTATTTATACAGCTTTGTATTTGTTAAACTGTCTTCATTTGATTGTATTCGTTTAATTTACTCTCGGTACCAAGCATTATAGTCCTGCAGCTAACACCATCCAGCTATGAGAACGAGGTACCAACATTGACCCCCTATAATTGTAGATAGTAGTGCCAAACCTTCTGAAATGGACGTATGCCGGTGTTGGGAGGGTTGGTTTGGACTCCAGAGACCCCTAAAGTACCCTCTATGTATGAGCTAGATATAAGGAACGAGGTACTGAATAAAATTTGTATAGAAAGAAGCGTTATAGTCTACTGAAAATGAAATAAATGGTGACAGACATTTCAAGTGGTTGATTCCCTCATGCAGACGTTCTTGAATGACCCCCAAAGTACCCCCTGGCCTATGTAGGAGCTAGATATTAGGAACGAGGTACTGAATAAAATTAGTATAGAAAAAAGCGTTATGGTATCTTGTAAATGGAATAAATAGTGACAGATTTCAAGTGGTTGTTTCCCTCAGGCAGGCGACCTTAAATGACCCTATAACCTTTTATATTGGAGTCAGAAACGAGGAATAAAAGTAGCATTGGAAATGATTTATACATAATATCTTTTAATTATATAATCTTCTAATCTTTTTAGAACACTATGTAGAATATTAATATATACAACTCATATATCAGGAGCGATCAATGTCATTGGAAATATACAA
>JAUZND010014019.1:0-27878 GCA_034780555.1 Coelogynopora nodosa | reverse complement strand
TGGCCATTGCCGTGTGTTGGCGTACCGAGCCCGCATGGACGCGGGGGTGCCTCCTATGTGTCCTCATTGTGAGGAGAAAGAGGAGACTCTGGAGCATTGGCTCCAAGAGTGTCCGGCGCACCTTGGCCTGCGGCTGCGGCCGTATTGGCGGAGGACCCCGTGGCGGTGGCCTCGTATCTGCGGGGGCTTCGGCTTCCCTGATGTGGGTCCCGCCTGAACCAAACAACCAACGACGTCTGTGTCCACAGTTCACACCTGGATGGATTTTGCTCCATTCTCCAAAGCATGCTTCACATGAACCGCTATCCTAGTGTCTGCTTCTTCCTGATTGCAGTTGGACATTTCGATCTGCGTTCCAACACATGTATCATGCTCTCCAGCTGTGATATATACCGAACACTCAGGAGGGATGCTGCAATCCGCAACCTTTGACGACAATAATTCAAAGAGTTCTTTCTTGTTGATTGGATCACGGAGGAAGTCATTCCAGTTGCCCCGGCAGCTTGGTGTCAGCTGATACTTTTCTACGTAAACCTTTGCCTCGTTTCTCCTTGGTTCCTTCCTTCAGGCTATCTGGCCGGTATTCGTCCCACACAACACCCACTTACTTTGCGTCACGCAGCTGACGTTCCAGATGAGGTATAAACACATAGTCAGCATATTCCTGGAATGTTAAGACATTTGTTACAGGTAATAAATGTACTGTCACCGCACCATCCAAAACTTTGCAGTCATAGAATACAGGTGCTTCTGTCTACTAGTTCGGCTCCTCGATACATTGTAACAGATGACATTTGGTACCAGGTAGATTCAGCTTTCCAAACTCAGATAAGGATGGAGGATACGACTGAACATCGTTGGAAAAGAATTCACTGATGTCACCATCTCTATGTTGTAAGGAGATGTATAACTGGTCGAAGAGTGCCACATTGTTCTCAAGCACCTTTACTTTCTTGCAATCTTTAGATCCCACTCTGAGCTTTGCCGAAAACAGGGGTAGGGAATTCTTTGAGATCGTATCATGTATGGAGTGACTCCAATCCACGAGCATAGTCTTCACATACTCTTGATACTTCTTTGTGCCTATGTCTTCCAGTGTAGAATTGTATTCACCGTATCATTCGCGCAGTTAAAGTTACGACTATCAAGAGTTACCAACTCTGGGAAGTCATCTAGGAAGGGATTTCCCATCGTGCGTATTGTGTTAGATAGGCTATCAACCTGTCGCTGGAAGGTTTTCTGTGCTGCAAGTCCCTATTCATGGAGTTCGAAGTTAGCGGAGTTTTCCGGATCATGGTCATGAAGATATCCATTCTCGTACTGTCTTAGAAGTCTGGCAAGCTCCGGTCCAGCGGTCATCCAGCGTCTGAAGGCAACTGGATTTTCAGTGAGTCCTACTGCACCACCGGATGCTTTCACAACTTTATTCTCCTGCTCATGCGCTTGGTCTATTGGAATAGCAGAGTATTTGTGGGACGACTTTGCGATTGTCCAGTGATTCCGAGTTTCAAACTCAACTTTGATCTCTTGTGGAAGCGCCTTCATGCCTCTGATGTGTACAGGCAGCCACCGATAATAGTTCACACGGTCTAACGCAAATAACAATGGTACGAGTGCCTCTAATACAGTAACAGAAAATAAAGATAACATGTAATATTTACATTTTCCTCTTTGTTGTCATTTTTGTTAGAAGAGGCGGAAAAATCAAAATATTTGAATCCACCGGATTAGTCGGTCATGACTTTGAGTCTCTTAGCCGTAGAAACTGAAAAATCATATTCGATTCTGATTAGTTGAACATTGTTCTATTCTTTTATGGCAACATTGAAAAATGTGGGGAGGTTATCACGTGATGCGTCGAGTTCTCTATTCCACCTATCCTTATTTTAAACGACACAGTGCATTTTTGAAGGAATATTGACAAATATTTGCTCTATGGAAACTGACTTGTTTATGTTGTATGAGGTATTGAAGACTAAAAAATTCGAAAAATTAAAAAAAATCATAGCACGCTTTTTTTAAATACAATTTCATCGATTTTTCATGTTTTTCATGTTTTTTGTATTTATTTATACATAACTAGATATTATAGTGCATGTTTTTTTGTTGTTTTTCATTTCAAATTGATGCACAAGTTCATTTTTCAGTACCAATTTGAAGCTAAGGGTCTATGGAACAATTCTGGTTTGAGTGTCATGCAGTCAGATAAAAAAATCAAAATGCGGCTGCCAAAATCCAAGATGGCTGCCAATTTAGGCTATACATTTTTTCACATCACGCCTCATAACTATTGCTATATTGAAAATAGAATGGGCCTCCTAACTCACCAAGGATGTGTTCCACCTGGATGTTAAGTGTATTTTCCAAATTACCTGCTCTCAGTGCACATGCGAGAAGTAGCTAGACCAGAACAATTTACACTTCTAACATGTATTTATATAGACCATTTCTTCTTGAATGCGTTGTTGAAGAATTTGTTTCAAGCAATTGTGTAAGCATTTACTTGTAAGTAGGACTCAATATAAGAAAATATATGCTCCAATCACGTTTATTTTTTAATTTTTTTATTCAATTACTCATACTTGTAAAACAAGGTATAGTGACCAAAATCACCATTCTATGCTCAATAGAACAAAAGTTATGAGGCGTGATGTGTAAAAAGGTAATATTACAATTTTATCTGACTGCTTGACACTCGAACCATAATTGTCTTGGGAACGCCACTTATATCTTTATACTTGTTTGGTTCTTCAAATATTATAGGTGTTTAGTAACGATATTCTATAATAGGCCTAACTTAATTCATATCTGAGAATGGTTCGACATTCATTAGAATTGGATTACCTAAATCGTTATACTAATAATTACATAATTATATTTGTATACAGTATATAACAAATCTTATACATCATTCGATTTTCATTTCATTATCTTTCCCTGATCTTTGTTGGTTATCTTGGCCTGTTACGGAGATATATTGGATCCCAACTATTATCAACTTATTCGACAATTTCAATATTCTTACTTGGCATTGAGCATTAGTGTAACGCCAAAGGTACACGCTGTGTTCCATCAATTTCCCGAATTCTGCAAAAATACTAGTAGGGGACTTACACATTGTACCAAACAGGCCAGATTTCTCACTTGTATGAGACGATTTTAAGGTCAAGTTCCACCAGCACCCAGACTTCAAAATTTGAATCCTCTGGGCAGTTGAAATGTACAACTCTTGTCATCTGTAGTTCATGCTTCAACGAGATTTTTTTTATTTAAAAGCATTTCAATGATCTGGACTTCTGACTGACATTTGTTTCCATGTTTACTATGGCTAAACGTTTTTGTGTTGAAACTCCTAAATACATTATACTCAGAACATATATATTTTTTTTTATTAACATGAGTAAATTTATATATTACTATATATAGGACATAGCAAAATACTATTTAAAAAAATATGTGTAAATATAAATACTGTTGTGAATATCGTTTCTTAAAATTTTTAACATTTAAAGAACTAAATAAATATATACAGATATTGTATATCTAGCATCGTGAATGAATACAAAAGCGTTTTATGAATTTTTAAAAATTTTCGTTTTGTTTGGAAAATACCCTCCAATACCTCATACAACATCAACAAGTCACAGTTTTCATGGAGCAAATATTTGTGAATATTCCTTCAATAACGAACACCGCGCCGATTGCATCAAACCATTGTTGTTAAGCGAAGCATGTATATTTCTGGTACAATTCTTACATCCGCATACTTCATTAATTTTCAACCTAAACATCGACAGTATAGTTTTCATATATGAATTATAACTTAAATTTAAAAGAAACAAAAATGACCAAAAAAAAAATATATATATATATACCACTCCACGACATTTATATACGAAAAGTGATTGACGCATTTGTTTTAAAAATGGATCAGAATAGTTTAACTGGTTTCTTTAATTGCATACAACTGTGTCACCCTCCCTGCTTCTAAATCACGTGTTTAGAAGAAGAATATCACTTTTCGACTAAATGCTTCCATTACTATAATTTTAAAAACCGTTGCTGCCGGGGATGTAGAGGCGAACAACTGTGTATCGTTTTTCACCATTAATTACATAATTATATATACATTTACTGACAAGATGTCGCTTTACGACAGTTGTATACTACGACATCTTTCATATTAATGGTAAAGTTATATATTCTAATCCACTTCCTGATTCGTTAAGAGTGGAATTTGTGATGTTCGTCGGCATGACTGACCAGTAAAATTGATGACATCCGGTAATTTAACATATGATACGCTAATTGTTGGTATACTCCCATTTTCATAATTCCAATACACAAATATTTATATATGCATATAGTTAAATAAATATGAACGGCAAACGTTTTGAAATAATACTTTTTTACATCAAAAACAAAAGATATAAAATTTATTCAAAATGTATCCAATCATTCATTAGCTATACAAATTAAAGTAATTATTAGATGAAAAACAAATTTTCAACTATCATTAATTAAGATAATATCACACGTATCAACTTTGCTGCACTGAGTTAAACTATGTTTGTGTGAACATTTCCGTCATACATTTTTTTCTTCTACTAATTGTAATTAATTATGAGCATTCTATACAACTAATGTTGACATGTTTCTGTCATCATGTATGTATGTAGTGAATGGCGTAGCTTCCTATGAGTAAAACGAGTCAATTGACTAGGTCGAGCATTTTTTAAAGATTTTTTCAAATTTAAGAAAAACAACGAAATCATCAAAATAAGTTTTTTTTGCATAAAATATTTACATGTTTATTTGGATGACCCTCTTCAAATATTTGATTTACTTCTCTCGTTAATGCCTGATATTAAGTTTATGTAAAAATGCATGGAAAGTATATTGAACTAAAAATGCTTTTTACAAATTTATTTTTAAAATACATTATATTAAGAAATTTTTTGAAATAATGTATTTGTATAACAATTTGTCACATAAAAGTATGTTATATTTCACAATAATTAATCTTTGCACTAATTTGTTTTGGTAATACTTTATGTTTTAAACAATAATTAAGTTTGAGTATCCAAATCAACACTATATAATACTAGATAGAATTTTCTAACGGTACAACAGATTTAAATAAAATTATTTAAGTAGTTTAGTTCTACTTATTAATAACTTTTTTTTACTATATTACTTGTCAGTAGCAATGTTTGACTAAACTTTTTTTGTTCAAATTAATTCTAAATATTATTGTGTCCGCTAAAATATTGAAAGGAATATAGCACGGATGTTGTGTTGTTCTTTACTCTCTTACGTTGTTGGTAAAGATACAATGTAGCTTGGGTTGACTGGGTTATGAGGTGAGTTTATTGTGATAGAGAGAACAGCAATCACGTACTGATGAGAGATCATTATCGGTTAATAATAATATTACGATAATGATCGGTTGCAGTTCATTACTACTAACTTCTTACCCGATCGCTTTTGCAAAATAATGATTTAAAAACTAATAGCAGTAGTTTATGTAGTTTATGTAGTAAAACAGTTTTAGATATGCATGCAATAAATTATATGTTATAGACAACTTACGCATGTTAAAATTGTATGAACATAATATATTAACTCTTAAAATCAATTTAATAAAAAATATTTAACACATTTAATTACATTTAATACATTACATTTATTAAAATAATAAGATTTTTTATTGCGAAAATTTATGACGCAAAGTATGTATAAAAAATCAATACGAGTCAAATCTCTATCTATTTCTTACTCTATGATAATTATATTATGCAACATTTCCAACGATATCATAAAGTATAACAAATACGTGTAGAATTAAATTTAACGTACATTGTAATCAAAAATAAATATTAAAAAAAGAAAATGTTGATAATATTTAGAATTATTATGAAGAATAATCCTAATTCGATTATAGTTATTAGTAAAAAATTTGAAATTATTATATTTGCATATATGCAATGATATTAAATATGTTCTTAATGAAAAATTTGAATTTTCCGGAGCAGTATAGAAAAAAACCTACCGCTCTTATTATTTCTAAAATGATACCTATGACAAATGTTTCTCATTATCTTCCATACTTTTTGTATAATGCGTTCACTCGGGCCATCGGATGTAGAACTCCCTCAATAATGTAAATTATTTATTTTATAAACATTTATTTGAATAATTGAGTAGAAAAGTTTAACAAATATCAATTAAATTGATATAATTGAAGGACATACTGTAAATTGTTTTTCACGAATGTTGAATAATATTTTTTTAAATATATATCTATTTTAATTTTTCAGAATATATATTTAACCTGAAAGTTGGAACCATAAATAAGTCTTTGTAAACAGAAATGAAAAACAGATAAAGTTAAAGTGTTTACAGTTATATAACAAACAAACAAACATATACTATTTATATTTATCTTTCTGATATATCGACACATTTTAGTCAATTTTTTGATAAATTCTGTTCTCTCGAGGGAATGATCAAACTTCTGAAATTGGAATGTTTCCTTTTTCAAAATGTCTCTCTCAATATCGATATTTACTGAACATGATTTCGTTAACTAATCTTTTTAATAAAAAACATTCTAATCTTAACTTATTTATTAATAAAACTTATATTTACTTTCTTTTTTAGTTAAAATTTTATCCAACAACCAGATAAATTTTAATTTTCGAATAAAATATATTACGAATTTATATAATTGATGTTCTGTCTAATTGTGTAGCATTCATAAATAAAAAACATTCGTAAAGTTTTTAATATCTAACTTTTAAAAGCCGTATACTTTGTAAATATGAGAATACAATTTAACTTGTTTGTTAAAATACAAATCTTGAACTTAGTACTATACATTTATATTCTCGACAAGTTTTTAATATAACAATTTATTGTACAACATTTGTTACCTGCTTTTCATATAGTTGACTTCAGAATGGTGTAAGAAAATATAAAAAATAAATGTCACTTGATGATGTCATCTTCTTGTAAAATGACGTCACAGTAGAATACATGCGGTTGTATGGTTATAAAGATGACGGGTTTTGGACGACTTCGCTTTTGTAGGTTTACAGTAAATAAACAGCCTATAGAAGAAACGTAATTTTTTATAAAATAATAAATAGCTTCCACAATTTGTTAGAAATATAAATTATAAATTATATAATTTTATTATAAATATAAAAATATTATATAAAAAATATATATATAAATAATATTAATATTATATTTTAGTATAATAAATTACTTGATTGTACAATATGATGTTGACAAACACGTTTCCAGAATATGAATTTTGGAATATTTGTTAGCGATTGATTATTAATTTAATCATGAAACTATATTAATATTAAATTGAATAACAAAGAATTACAGTTTACTCCATCATAACAGACATTTTTATTCATATAATGTTATGTCTTTATCGGACGTTTTCAATGCCGATATTTATTAATAAATGTTCCTTTTGTAAGGTCCCTTCATATACATACCTTAAAAAGGAACATTTATCATTAAATAACGTCATTGAAAACGTCCAATAAAGGATAACATTTTCTGATGAACATTAGTTCTATCGTGTTTATTTATAGAAAACGTTATACATGTAACCTAATATTATTGAATATGTTAACACTTGTTCAACTGTACAGATAGTATGGAGTGATTTTAAGAAAAGAGTGGAATTTCATGTTGACAACTTGACATCGACCACTATATATTCATTATATGTTCACTATTAGGTCCAGTCAAGCAATTTTGATTATCTCAAATTCAGTTCAAACGAAAACATTAAAAAACTGTTAAAAAGTAACAATGTATATAAATAAAATGGCAATATTTTAGCCTGCAACCAAACCACTGAATTCTCACGCACCCTCTCACCCCCACCCTCCCACTACTCCTCTGAAAAAACAAAAATTACGCAAAGTACTGCAATTGTTGTTTTTGATACGAAGATGTTATATGTCCGCCTAGTCGGAAAAATAAATTCTAGGCTATGTGTCCGCCTAGGTTATATATATATATATATACATAATAAATAGTTAATATAAAGTATATAAATATATAATAAACATAATAAATATATATAATAATAAATAATATAAAAATTAATAATAAATAATATATATAATAAAAATATATAAATATTTTAGGCGGACATATAACCTACAAACATTTTTTCCGCCTAAATGTCCATCTAAAATATTTAGCTCATAAAAACAACATAGTATTTATTCATTAGGTATAACTTACAATAATAATATACATAACAGTATTTTCATATTTATATTAGCTATTATGTAAATATATAACCTAGAAAAAAAATTTTCGACTAAGCGGATACATAGCCTAGAATTAATTTTTCCGCCTAGGCAGACATTTATAACATCTTCGTTTTTGACACATATATCACGCCATTGGAACAACTATAAAGCATGTCAAAAAATAATTGTTCTCTTCTGCACATATTATAAGTATAAGTTCAAACAAATTATTTTTTCCCCGATTCTTTACTAAATTATAAAAACATATTAATAACAAGAATTTCATTACAGTTTAGAAATTAATTTTTATTAAACATTGTATGAATTTAAAAAAAATATTGAGAACCAATTTTTCACATGTTTAAACATATTTTAAATTCATGAATATTGAGAAAAATTTATTTTACTCTTATTTATTTTAGATAAATATTAAATATTTTTAATATTTTCCAACTGTTCATTGCTGTTGGTTAACAAATTGAAAGTATCTTAAATTGTGTCAAAAATTATAATTTTTTGCTTTCTTTATGTGAAAATTTGCTTTGATTTAATTAATTCTGTTTTTTCTTTATGAGATTATTATTTTGTGATGAGAACACGTTTGAAATATAGATTGATATTATATATTTCAAATATCATACCACATAGGGATTTTATTAATTTTTTTTGAAAAATGCTATATAACAAACGCTTTTTTATTTTAGTAAAAAAAATACTTATACATATTTTGCTCCAAATTTTAGTCATATTTATACATAGGTAATTATAACAAAAATATGTGTGTGTTAAGTAAAATTATATTTTGATATATTTTTTATTGTAAACAATCCTATTGTAATTTATCTTAAAAAATTAAGGTTTTATAACATGTCAGCCACTTTTCAATTCTTTTAATTCAAACTAATACAAGATGAAAAACATTTTAAACTTTTTTGATAGCTGTTTCATACGCGGACAATTTATTTTATTGTATAATTAAGAAACATAGAACTATCCCCGAACAGTTCAATATGCCAATTGTCCGTTCCACATACTGTTATCAAAGTATGCTTGATTGGGTCATATCTTGTGCATATATAATTATCTGAACTTGAAAGTAACCATTTTTATAGCATCTCTTAAATAAATATTTGTTCAACCATATTTTAATTAGTAGATTCAGTCATTTTATTATCATCGTAAATACCCAATTATTGGTCAGTTATTTATTTCGAAGTATACATTAGAACGCAATTGAGATAGAAATTTACATATCATGAAAAAGCGTGAATCGCAATTTACCCTTGATATTACATATTATGTTATAATTCTGCCATATGCGCGCAGCTTCTCAATGGCATCGCAGGTTACGGTGCATAGGAGAGTAACTTTTCAATTTAATTCAGAATTCGGTTTAAATGAAAGCTTGCAAAAATAGGGAATGAAGAATGTTTAGACGTGTAATAGTCTACAGACACGTAAGTGTTATAGATCACTATTGTATAAAAAGTTCAAATATAACTTCAAACAAAATTTGTCGTTAAATTTGATTCAAATATCAAAATAAATTGATTCAAAACAAATAATTTAATAAATAGATTAAAATCGATAGCAAAATATTATATTAATCAAGATATACAATAAATTAATATGATAAAATAGTTACAAAAAATACTAAAAATAATCAGTGTGATCTATGTAGTATTTATTTTATTATTATTGTTTTCAGTCATTTTAAAAAAACAAAAAAAACACACACTTTAATCAAATTGATCACGCAGTAAAGAACAGGGAGGCCAGTTGTGGGAATGGGAAACATCTCATTAATGGTGTTATATTGTTGTGATTTATTATTACTAACTATTTGCCTTTAATTTTTTATTTTACCAACGCGCTTATAATGATTTGATACCGTAAAACATTAGTAAATATATTATAAATTCTGAATAATTAATATTTCCACAAAAATTCAATGAAACTGTAAATTATTTGTTATAATATTTACAAATTTGTTTTGTTTTGTTGTAAAACACAGTTATAATGGAAATTGAAATACGTTATTAAACAAAAATTAAACTTGAAAGTAGGATCAGATATGTGTTTTAAATATAACAAAATTATTAGATATTCAGAGAAATTTCAAAATATCAACTTAAAGAATGCCTATATTTATAATTATTAATTGAACCGCTACTTATTAAAAGTAAGATCTGTATTATATGAGAACATTAAAAGATTCATACAATCTTTTTTATAGTCAATTAATGTTTTGACCGCCGTGATTCAAGCATAAATATTGAACTACATTCGCACTATTCAAGCCTATACAATTATAAAAACATTTAATTTGGGCCAAAATTGTTAACAGGAAATATCTATCATACATAACTCATTTGCATTCTATACCTTTTTTGGTAATATTATAATCTGCCTATATGTAATATAATATAATATGAATAATAATTATAACTAACACATGTAATAATCATGAACATATAGAATATAAAATATTATCCCGGAGAGTCTAGAGGCGAGCTAGAAGTGAACCCTGCTAGAACCCCCTATAAATATCTACTAAATACGAGTAGAAATAGTTATTAAATAATACATAATAAAGAAACAGTTTTTTAAACATTTAATAAAAAAACATTTAAAAAGTAAAATATTTTATTAGATATCTTAAATGTTTGCATGCTGTAACATGTATATTTAATTTGTTTTTTTTCTGTATGCCTATATAGTTATTATAAAAGTAGTACTTGTTGATAGTATGTCATCAAAAATGTATAAAAATCAAATAAAATAATTAAATTTAGATAACGGTTTTGTATTACAAGTTAAGTAATTCTCTATAAATAACTATACACTATACATTTAAAAATACAATTTTGGATAGCCTATCTTAACTAAATAATTATTATAATTATTAATAATTTCCCGCAAAAAATATCAGATTAAAAGATAAGCTCTTTGTAGCAGATATATATTTGATTGATTTTGAATCGATTATTATGTTTTTGAGAAATGTAGATGGCTTATTTTTTAAATTATAATTATATATTTATGGGTTCTACATGATAAAGTAGCATGTGATCCGAGCGATGTAGAACATAAAATATAGCGGCTACGCAGAGAGACATCCCCATTTGAATCCCTTTCTATAGGAGGTGAATAGAGCAGAATTAGTAATCCCAGACAGGGCATTTGACAACATAAATCATGATCTAATTATATTCGTATTAATTAACATTAGTTATCAAGACGATTTCTAACAATTTTATTCATTTACAATCAAAATTTGTACAGAGAATTATCCTATCGCAAGTGAAGAAAATTACTGGTTTGAACTAAATCCGGCGGTATTTATACAATATATCCATTCAGCTGATCATTTTGTTTTATAATGCTTCAAAATAAATAAAGAATAGAACATTAGGAAATGTAGATTCTCCAACAAAATAGTTTGTAAATATAAATTAATCATCAACGAGGCGGTATAACGAGACTGTACAATTATTAAAGTTAAAATATACATATTCGCCACCTATTCAGTCAAGAAACTGTTATGCTCTTTTAATAATTCTCACCGATAAGGCACGCATTATTGAACAGGTATTACCACTAATCGCATTGCTAACAGTGGAACTGCTAATACGGGGGGGGGGGGGGGGGTAAAAGTTTAATTGAGTTGAAATTGTCAAACTTTTGGTGTTTGTGACATCACCAATTGAACAATTCCCGCATGTATTTTACATATTTCAAACTTAAATTCCTATTTGACATTCTTCCACAAAGCTATATGACCTAAATATTTAATTTATGGGGAGGATTTCTTTCCGTAGAAGTGAAATAATCCCTATTTTATATGGCCGACCATCCACTGTCTGTTGTGACTTCCAGTACATAATTACTCCTCAAAGGATTATTATGATAATATTCGACCTAAAGCATTCCGTTCAATGAACACAATTTCAAAAGTATATATGATGCAAGCTTTGGGTTGTTTTGCAATCCTGTTGACCTATCTGAACTGCCACATTAGCACCGTCCACAGAACTCCCGAAGGTTAAGAATCAGTCTTCGGAAAACTACTACATTACTATTTAACCTTTAACCTTCTAATCAACATTTATAGTTTCAAACAGTATACATGCAAGTTTCGACTTATATTGAAATCATACAGACCTTTTTAAACAGTCACCCTGGCATCGTTAAAATCTCCTGAAGGTCTTGAACTATTCCTCGGAGGGCTTCTATGTTATGTGGGTATTCAATCTTAAACATTTCAATCAATATCTAAAGTTTACTGTTTTATATAAACATGTATTTTGACATTTTTTGAACCTCCAGACCTATTTAAATGACTGGAGTGCGCAACAAATCTCTGAAATATTCATTAAGTAAAAACTACGTGAATATATACAATCTAATTTATGATAATTAATATATAAATTTTTCCGTAGCATAAATGCACGTTGTGACACACTTGGCGAAGTTGAGGGTTCTTGGTAACTGCAGTAACTATAATTTTTAAATCAACATGATCACCAAAATCGCAAATATCATATTAGTGGGAGCTAGAAATAAAATCTATAACATTCTATAACATTTACTTTTAAAGATATATATATATATATACTTTCCACAAAACAAAGAAAAGACATTGACATCAGAAAAGTATGACTTAATGGAGTGTTTACTGTTAAAAAGACAATTTCTTAAAATTGTCGATGTTTTAACCCTTAGACACTGCTAACACGATTTTTTACATTTACATTTTCTATTAATCATGAACAGATCTTACTAATATAGTCTGCCGATGCGTCGCATACGCGGGCAATATATTGCAAGAAAAAATCAACCGGCTCTCATAGAATATTTACAACGAAAATCCACCTACAAAAACACAAATTACATATTTTTCTGGATAAAATTGTTGTGCAGTACGTTAATTATAATCATCATGTATAAATAAAAGTTCTTTGTATTAAGTATCTTATATAATATATTTGATATCTACTTTTTTGTTGTTAATACACGTTTTCTTATAAACACACGACATTTTAGTTGATGAAATAACAACAGCAGAATACTGCTAACGAAATTATCTAAAAATAAGTGAGAAAAGAAAAAGAGCCACACATATAGACTATGATAATTTAGAGTGTAAATAGGAGTGACAGTATTTGGAAAATAAATATTACAAAATACAGGTTCTAGAAATTATTTGTACCAACAAATATCCAACAAACCATACTAAAACAATTATAACAAAACAAACCAAGGATTCCTTGTACAAAATGTAACACGCCTACACTACATGATAAGATGGTAAGTAATGCCTGTAGAACATGCTAGGCTAGAGTTGGATAGAGAAAATGACGTCCAAATGGACAGACCAAGCAATGAAATGTGCAAATGTCAGTTTTTGATATGATGCAGAGCTTATAGCCCTCAGTTTCTAAAGAAGATATATTATTATTAACGAGTTACAATGAAAACGGCATATTGTATATATACAGTTACAATATATGTATATAATTTTCACACCATTTTGATGTAACAATTATTCACTATGTTTACTAAATATTAAAAACACGTCTCGACAGACTGTGAACCAGACTTTCAAAAATAGAGAATATCCTATTACATCTTGATTGTTATAATAAAAATAACGATTTAGTGTTTGCTATTGTAAGTATAAAAAAATGTGTATATTCAGGAAAGTATAATTGTTGTAGACATTTAAATATATATTTGCTTACTAAATTAGCTTGAAAAAAATTTGTTTCGATAATATATAAATATTTAGTTGAAATAAATATGGCATTTATTTTTATATCAATTTCATATTGAAAAAATTCAACCTATTGAAATTATTAAAAAAAAAAATTAAAAACAAGCAAACCAAATAAATTGAATTAACTTTTATATTTTATGTAAATTACTGACTAAAAATCTCCTCTGCTATTATTGGTCAATATTTAACGTCAAATAATAACTTAGTTTTTTTTATCTTCAGGCTAAATTGAATGCTGTGTTGGCTTCTAATGTCAGTAAACATTAACGCGATTATTCATGTGTTTTGACACCATATATCAACGAAGAACGTGCTTGCTTCTAGATTTCAAAGAACAATTCTAGCATCTAAATAATGTTTCAGATTAATTATATAATGACCACATTTTCGATCAGTTATTATATTATTTTTAGTCCATAGACTTGAAGATGCAGGGGATTTTCCTCAGTTCAAGAATCGCTTCACCAATTCGCGATCACGCCCTCCACGAAGACTCCGACATCAACAGTGATGACGGCGACAGCTTCGACGTGCAGCAACAGCCCAGTGTCAAGATCAACGTCGGTGGCACCGTGTTTGAAACGCATGAGAAGACTCTTCGCAAAATCCCCGGCTCACGACTCTCGCGACTCTCTCCGCGCAGCAAGTACTTCCGCCCGGCAACAGACGAGTACTTCTTCGATCGTGATCCGGAGATTTTCCGATCAATACTCAACTACCATCGGATTGGCGAGTTGCACTTGCCCCTGCACCTGTGTGGCCCCCTGTTGGAGCACGAGTTGCAGTACTGGCGGATTCCAGAGCAGATTATAGAGAAGTGCTGCTGGATACACTATATTCAGCTGCGGTCTCAGAAGTACTCCCTGGTTGATTTTGAGGGCTTCTTTGCAGACCCAACCGTCCCCAAGGCGACTACTAAGTTTAGGGCGATCGCGAATACACTTTGGCTGACCTTGAACCGACCGTCTTATTCACGTTATGCTCTTGTGAGTTTTAATCGGATTTAAAAAGTTCCTAAAAAACTCAAATGCATGAAGTAAATCTTATAGAGTAAACTTGAATATGAGCTTTAATATATTTATATCACTAAGGCTAAGGGTGGTATTCTGAAACTAATCTTAAGTCTTACTCGAGTTTTGTTTCAGAATACAACCCTAAGTGTCTAACATTTAATACAGCGCAATAATTTGAAATCTGACATGCTGTTTAAAAATAAATGTATGTGAAAACTTTTTTGTTTATAAGATTAACTATTGTTAAATATAGTTTTCTCTTATTCATAAAAATTCTTGGTTAGATACTAGTGTGCTGCCAACCGAGATAAGAAGTTTTGTTCAATATTGTTTTCGTTACTTTCACCAGTGTAAAAAGTATTTCCGTAATCATAATTCATCAAATATCACCCAAACGTAAGAATCAATTCTAACGGAATTATTTTATGAACGATTTTTTAAAACAAGTTGACTTAATTAGTATCATTCGTTGCAATTTTATGCATGTTCATATTTCATTGATTCTGAAAACCTCTAGATATTATTTCAATATATAAACAGACATATCAATTTGCATTTGTTATATTTTGGTAAAATCAATTACTAAGTGTCACAACTCTTAAAAATAAACAAATTCAATATCTATTCGTTTCCGTGATGAAAAAGTTGCATCAAATTTATTCGTTTTTGATATTTCAATGTTGGAACTTGTATCGGTTTTCCGTTATCTATTGCAATCTTTCTAATTAAACAACATTCGGCAAGCAAGTCATCATTTGTAAAGACGAGTTGCTAAAAATGTATAACCATAATTGTGCGATGCATTTGCTAAATGAACACTTTTAACTTATTGTAAATGCCTTTAATTATATTCATAGATATTTATAGCTAATATACTACATATTATATATATATATATATATATTTATATATATATTTATATATAGCTTGTATATATTTTTTGGATATATGCATTGAAATATAGTTCAACATTTAAAAGAAATAGTGTAAATATTTTATTCTAATCCTGTCTTCTATAATATGTAAATGTTAAGTAATCTCTTTTAGTATATATTCGTATTTAATTTTCATTTAATTATACTAGCTTCTTTGACATCTAATATATAATTTTTATACTAAATTAGTTAATTAAAATGTTTCCATCATATCAAAAAGTAAACAAATTATCCTGTATGTTCATTGTTAGTAGGAATGTAAGACATTTATAAATATGCAAGCACACCACATTGAAAGTAGGTCCGTTTTTATCAGTCGCATATTAAGGGACTTTTGTTATTCAGTACTACATCACATCAGAACTCTTTTCTAGGTTGTGATTCAACTTTTAATTCAATTTAATATTTCAAGTGGTTCGAACAATATTCTCACGAAGTGTGAGGCTCGACTATATACAGGAAATATGATTACAAAAGCTATGGTACTGAAATTTGCTTTTAAATCAGGTAAAAGGGGATTAATATGTTAAAATGAGATTGCCGTGTTGTATGTGCACTGTCGATAATCGATATAGCTTGCTGACTTTTACAGTGATGTAAAAGAGTACCTATGCGTGAATATTGACAAAATCATAAGATTATACTATTTTCTATTAAAACAAAAATAAATATAATCATTTTTTAGTATACAATGTACATCAGACGCATCAAAGCAGGTTAATGGCAGGGCACGCATAAGTCAGAAAACTGAAGGGACAAACTGATATGTTCGCCCCTTCTTGCTCCGACACTGCTGTATATTGAATAGATATAAAAAAATATATAAATTTTAAATATTTCGGGAAAAACTATCGTACTTTCAGATCTTTACATACAGCTGATCGAAGTTTTGAAAATTATTCAATAATTCAAACAAATGTAATACATACATTTAATTACTTCATTATTTTACTAAAACAATGCTTCAGAAATAATTCATTATTTGTATTTTGCTTTTTTTATATTTTGAATTATATAATGTTACAAATTTCAATTTTGTTTACTAATGTTTAGTAATTATTAGTTAAAATAGGTAATTCGGTTATCCATTATATAATATTAATCAATGATATGTTGTTTGAATGATAAAATGCTTTTGGAAAATGTTTAACAAATGCGAGCAAGTCATTTTTATTACTATATTAATACATAGATTAATGTCGTCACAAGAACTTGCAAATTGTTTTGAAATCAACTTCAGAATGTCACTGCCTATAGTGTAATTTAATATCAGCACTGAACATGATTGCTGATTATTATTAATATCAACTACGCTAATTAATTACATATTACTTAAAAGTCTATTCATAACAAACATTTAAGAGGTCATGTTGTCATTATAGGATGTAAATCAAATAATTAGCAAACAGGCATAAAAATTTGTTAACCCTTCGTCCGTGAACATATTTTGTAGGGTTTGCTCCGTGGAGTGCGGGGGGAACAAACTCCCTATCATCCGATTAAGCTGAAATTTGGTATACAGATATCTTAAAAGAATTGTCGATTTTTTATTTTCAAAAAAATAATCGATTGGTATTATTTTTATGACCTGATTACGACATGAACTAAAGTTAGGAAAACTATAGGAAAATAACAATATATGCTATATATTGACCCATATATGCTATAACATTTGATAAATGCAACCAAATAACTTGATCCTTATTGCATCTGATTCCAGATCACGAGATCTATATTAGTTTGGTATATTTTTATTATCATACTACTTATGTAAGTAAGATATAAGTATTATAAATACTATCTGAGTACTATTTTAAACTTATATATATTTATTAATGTTGCAAGATTTAGCTTTTAATATCAATAATAATACAGTCTCCTCAATGATATTGTTAAAATATTAGAAATTATATTGATTATATTTGTTAAGTAAATAAAAGTATTTTAGCCACTGATTAAAAAAAATAAGAAACAAAAAACTTCATTTCTTTTATACCTTTTTAATTAGATAAAGAACTGAAATGGAAATGGATGTTAATCATCTCCAACATTAACTTATGTGAGAACTACCATACTTGGTTATTATAATACATAACATCAATTTCATCAAATTAACCTCAAATTAATGTCATATTTTTTCTGCAAGTGTTTACACATGTGTTTTGTTAAATATAATTTTTTGTGTTAACTAAATGAAGCGATTTTGTGTTTGAAATCTTTGCTATGATAATAAAAAGCACTACATATTTGCAATGGTAATAAAATACTTTATCGATTACATTTTTGTTGAAACAACTAAACGTAATAAAAGCGAAGGCCGCCACCGTTGGAAATTGACGATTTTCTACTCCTGTATTTTATTATGTATGTTTCACACATAGTGTAGTTTGAGTCTAAAATAATTGCTAAAAATTCCATTTAGCAAATATTGGACAAAAAAACAATCGCTAACATAATGAATATTTAATGAAATTCGTACAAATGTTTCTAAAATTACACAATAGAGGAACACGTGGCGGCATATTATTTATTAAACATTTATTTTAAAGTAATTGTTTTTAACGTTTAGATTAATCATATTGGACTGTACGCATAAAATCTCAATTAAGTTTTAAACTTAGATCATATATGTACAGGCTATTGTAAAACTAGCAATATATATTTGATTGTTATACCATTTTTTTGTAAGATATGTAAGACAGAAAGATATACTACATATGTGGAAATACGGCCTGGGGAATAAAATAAATATGACGAATGTTATAAAATTAGACTAAATCATGTATGGTTGATTGATCATTGTTTAATCGATTAAATAAATTAATCAATTTATAGATTTGAATTGGAATTGGAATTCGCCTGATCACAGTTAATTTTGGGTTAATGTATTTTACAAATAGTAATTAATTTTCTATTCTTGTAAGAAATCCCATATGTATAATATTGCATGATGTCTTTTAAAGGTTTTATCAGGATTTTTGTAAAATATTGTTAAGAAATCTTAGATACCCAATTAAATGTAATGAATTTATTCAAGATATATTACAATAATTATGATTTAGTGTAACAATATTATTTGTAGTATGGATGTAACGTGCATTATTTTTCGACTTAATTTATGTTTCTTATTTTTTAATATGACTTCAATTTAAAAAAGAAAAAATATCGCGTTAACATATTTTTAATACGTGAATATTTTACTTATTACACTTTTAGTTTAGTGATGTAAGTCACTATAATGCAGCTCTATAATAAGAATGTTTGCTACTTACATATATAAAAAATTGACTAAAATGTTGACCTTTTTAAGTTAACTTATTTTATGTTGACCTATTTTAATTTATTCTATTTTATGTTGACCTATTTTATGTTGACCTATTTTAAGTTAACCTATTTTAGTTGACCTATTTTAGGTTGACCTATTTTAAGTTGACTTATTTTGAGTTAACCTATTTTAACTTTCATCTAATTATATATGATGATTGAAAAAATATTATTAAAAAAATTTACATGCACAACTATAAAATATTGATTGAGATTTTTATGTAGGTACACCACTTCTTTCACAATAATATGTTTATAAAATGTATTGAATATTATTTCAATTTTTTATACTTTTTAATTCTTTTAATAAAACATTTGAAAAGTTAAAAATACTTTCGTGTTTCTCCATAACACTTGATATTAATTTGTATTTTTATTATATAACTTAATTACATGTTTTATCTATTTTGTATCGATTTTTCGCAGTGTTTATAAACATTGCCTAAGTATATTACTACAAAAAAATGTTGTTTGTACTTTTACGGGTCAAAAATTTATATTTAAATATGAAATATTTATTTCAATTAAATAAAGCAAACAAACTTACAAAAACAGATAAACTATTTCCAAAATAATACATTAAATAATAACATAACCTTTATTTTTATTGACAGATAATAAATAAATAAATAAATAAATAAATAATGTGTAATCTCTATAGGTATATTACTTATAAATATATATATTATGAATAAATATCACAACCATTTTCACATTTTCTGAATGCTTAGGAAGAGAGTGCAATGGAGATATTGGAGGAATTAATATTTGTCTTATACCTGCGAACCGAAAAAACAAATAAGATAAAGTATACTCCTAAAAAATTAAAAATTAAAAATTTCAGATTTTTTGATTTTTTAACCAATTTAATGTTATTTTAAAACATTTACTAGGTTATCTATTTATGTATGTGTGTGTGAGAGAGAGTGAGAGAGAGAGAGAGAAAGAGTGAGTGTGGGAAAGTGAGGAAGAGAGAGATATCTAATGGACTTGTTTGTATCTTATCATGTTGAGTAAACAATCAATCATTCAAAAATACAAGATTTTTAAATAAATTGTCAATAACATTAATTTTAACATTTACATGGAAAAGTACAACGCGATAGCGCAGCACAGTAAAAGTATGTTATCTCTTCCGCCTCGTTTGGTTTTTTAACTAACAAAATCGATTGACAACTGTTGCATACACATATCCTCAAATATCGTTTTGTCCTGCAGTGGTGTTTAAAAATATGTTGGTTCATATTTAGAAAAATTGTGTTGTTTAAAAAATACATGTTATATTTATAGATGTTTCTCAAGCATTTCTATTAATGTTTCAATGGATTTATTAACGCGTATCATATTTTCTTGGATACTTTGGTAAACACTTTGGATACATTATTAAGAAAATAGTTTCAATTATATTTGTACAGCATACTTTTTATAAAATAGTACATACATCTAAAATGTTGTATTGTTTTATTAAATATTCTCTCATGCTAAACATTCTAGATCAACAAAATGTTTTAAAATATTTTAACATTCATTTTACTGCTTTTATTTTTTATAAAGTATTGACATACATTAATTACAAACATTAATGAAATAAAACTTTAATTAAATATTGGATACTTTACAATTTTAGATTGATGAAATAATAGATCCAACTTATTGATAAAAAATAGTATATAATCTCTGCACGATAAAAGTATTATTATTTTGCAACATAATCAAGACGCCGTAACATTAAATTAATCAGGGAAGATAATATCTCTAATGCTGAAATCAATATATTAAGCTGCTTGACATTTCAAAATGAATTAGAAATTGCAGCCAATTTTTTCAGTAAAATGGGGAACTCACTAATTTGATCAGGCTGAATATATAAACCCGATAAACTGCGTAACATTCCTTTTTATGTGTCATATAAATCTAATAAATCGAACGGCCGTTTTTAGAAAAATACTCACAAGATATTATGTGTTTGTGTTCTGTTTTTGTTCAAGAATGGCTATGGTTTGAACAGATTAGTTGAAGGAAAAATGTAAAAACAATAAAACAAAATTCAATTTTTGTCAGAGTCGACATCAAAAAAACAATATGATATATATAATATCATTTATAATATAAAATAAATAAATAAATAAATAATGGAATGTTATGTATTGTATAAATAGAACAAACAACTTCCCCACAGAGCTGACAACATAATTGGTAAACTGCTAAAACAGATTAGAGAAAGTTTGATCGAAATCCTAAATAATATATATGATTTCAATCATACTTTCTCCAAACTAAGCTTCGCAACAACATCATTGAATAACGCTCGTGGCCAAATCAATGGACATTGGACAATGAACATACTTAAACAAATACCCAAATAGATCTCAGTTGCAAAAGTGTAGCAACTATACAGAACTATAACGCCTATATAATATGTTGTTGGTCATGCTAAGCAAAGCTCTAATAAAAATACGGAGTTGTCACAATAACCACCGACCAAGAAGTCGATAACGGTGCGGTGATAGAATACATCTGAATAAATAACTACCACTAGATCCAGCGCCTGGAAGTCGAAAAGAAGCCAAATTCACAACCAATTGTAACTGATATTTGCTATTGTTGCGGCTGTTGGCGTATATGTATGTGTGTAATTAAGGCGGTAGAAGGGGTTCAGGTTTTTCAGGAATAGTTTATAATTGTAAGAATGATAAATGTATATGTATTACTAAACTAATTGTCATTGTATATGAATTACTCTATGTTATATATACATATATACATATATGTATTTATATTATCATATTATATAAATGTTAATGTTATTATGCAAAAACTGTTACCTTTAATTAATAACTATTTTATTGACTATTGCACATCAAAATTTTGTTTAAACAAATCATATAATCCTATTTTAAATTTCATTTTTCATGTTTAGATTTTTCATTTTTTTAAATATTGCTCTTATTCAGACAAGCTTTTTCTGACATAAAAATGTACGTTATATATATTACAACCACTTTAACGATATTGAAAATTTAGAAAGTATTTCGCTGAAAATAAAATTACAACGCAAATGCTTTTTTAATTTATTGAGGAAGCATTTGTGAAAAAAAATATTCATAAAATATATATATTTAAAATATGTACTTCACAAACGGTTTTAGAACGCAATCTTTGGGTGGTTTTTACGGGCGAAACCTCTGACAGGGAGTTAATTGAACTGAGCTTCTCTCAAAGGTCTCATAACAAAAAGGGCATGGTCACCTTGATTGCCTTGAATATAGGAATATGTAGTTTCTCTTACAGTCAATTTATACGAAATCATATATAAGAATGTTATTTATTCTCCATTATTTATTTGAATAAAGCAGAACTATGAAGGGCGAAACGAAAGTTGGAACGCGAAAGGAGGAAATTAGCTACAACTAACAAATTGAAACCGAAATAAACTGTGAACACATAATATAACCAATAAAGACTACTTTTGCAACAGTTAAGCATGTTAATGTAGCATCGTAGCAGTGTACTTATATATTTATATATATACATATTTAATTGTAATGTTCAATGTTCATGAACATATTTTTAACATTTCGGTTGAGAGACATGTAAGCGGAATGAAAGCAAATGACATCACAGAGATGCAATTATTAAGTGCAAATTCGGGACACATACCTAGTATCAATATACATTTATATAGGATGTAATTTCAAATTCCGTGTACTTGAATATGTATATTAAAGATGTCGTCCAGACTTTTTGCCAAAAAATGAATTTTGAATTGTATAGAATTACAAATATGGCTGAGGATTAGTCATCTATCTCATCATCAGTATAGGAGTTTCTATTTTTTGTTTGCTCATTGCAGCAGTCGTTACCATTGCAGCAGCAGAACATGGAGCAGGCGAGTTGGGCCACAACCTATCGACATCTGGCTGTTGAACACAGTTTGTTAGAAAAACAATCACATTTTATAATTTTTAAAACTCCAAAAGGTACAGGTGGCATCTTGTCTGCCATTATCAAGGGAACCACCCCCTGAGAATATTCATTCTTTGACCAACCATAATGATCAGGATCCAGACCGGGAAGGGGGGGGTCAGGGGACAATGCAGACTTCCAAATCATCGTTTGGTAATGTGCCGGCTATATTTGATGAAGGAATGACTCATTTGTTGTCAAGGAAACTGCTTCAATTTAAGTGCTGCTGTTATTTTTTGCTTGTCATCTTAGAGGACCATACATCATAACGAATGGCTAACATATTGCTTGATAGTCTAGATCCATAACAAGTACCAATGAACCTTGTAGCCTCGGAAACAGTTTCATCCATCTCTGCTTCAGGTTCTCCAAGACTTGGTAACAGATGACCGCTTCGCATCTATTTCAGCGCTATTGCTTTACCGGTTATACCCTACATATTTGAAACGATGTCACAGGTAATCTTCGTATGTATTGCGAGAAGTTGCTCTGAATTACCTCCTTGTTGTAGTAATGTTGCCTTGGTATACAGAATTTGATGAATAGCAATGGGACTATTTATCACAAGAGTGTTTCTGTTGGTAGTAGAAATGGATGAGCAACACGAAGACGTTAGTGTCGTCATGCCAAAGTGATATTCTTTTCATCCAAGTTTACGCCAACTGTATCATCAGCTGAACTATCACGACATAACAGTTCTCATGTGTTGTTCTCGGTTCCTGTCTCGATTTCTAAGTACCGCTGCTTACTTCAATAGGGATTGGATTATTGGCAGTGATGATGAGTTCCAGTGTAAATCTCAGTAGTTCGAGTACGCTATAATGAGTTGGACTTTGTTTACTGTTACTGTTAGAGTCACTTGCTGTGGTGGCAGTACTGTTTCTGGTGAAAGCTGGTGTCTCCTACTTGCACCATTGCCAGAAAATGTTAGTCTTGCCACGATTTTGACACTTTCGTCATAGTACCGGTCAAAAATCAGATGAACTTTGGTAGTTAGCAGTCGGTTTATAATGTTGTTGGAGAAGTTATTGGAAAAGTCTTGTACTGTTCCGCTGTATGATCGTTACGTCACGATGAAGCTGTTGATAATTAGTGAACAACGCAAAACTTTGGCTTGTACTGCGAAGCAGTTTCTATGCTTCGTGCATGACTGTCATGATTGTAACTGGTTCTGATGGAGCCATGTCAATCAATGACGTAAATATATCTTTAGTACGTAGCTAGCTGAATAGAATATCTTTGTTCTCGTGATGCCTTGGTGTTACAACCGTTGTACTCAGGTAGTATGCCTTTCTCCTGGATGACATTTTGCAGGAAATCATAATCAACGGCTCTTGCCCTTGTTAGTAATTCTGCTGAGAAGCAATCATCTTGAGAGATGGCACTGTAGGTGTTGATTCTTCAACTGGCCTTGGGGTTTTCCTTGGTCCAGTATAGCGCTGGATGGGATTGCTGGAGATACTTCATTTTCATTTCTTCTTTCTTGATACGTAGAATCTTTTTATATCCATCTGATGAACGACTCTTATCTTTTGGAACCTGGGTGAGGTGATGAGCAAAAGAATGAATTGATCTCAAGCTATTAGGAGAAGTTATGGTGGCATCAAAATTGTCAGCCACATCTTGTGCAAGATCGGCCTCTTTGTCGAATACCCCCCTAAGATTGATTTTCATGGATGCAGACTGGGCAGCAGAAAACCTTAGCACCTCATCATAAGAGTAGTCTATTCCAAAAGAATGACAATTGTCAATCAGGCTCTTGTCCGTCATCTTGTCCCACACCCGCAGCTGCAACCAATTCTTCATCAACAACGCCTTCAATTGCAACCAATTCTTCATCTCAACAACGCCTTCAACTGCAACCAATTCGTCATCAACAGCGCCCGCAGTTGCAACCAATTTACCAGCACAAGTGTCCCCGACTGCAACTAATGCATCATCAAATTTTGTCGTATCACCAAAGCAAATTATTGGCAAGCCAAAAGTCGCGCAACAAAACCAGAACGGATACCCACTTAAATAAAATATGGATGTTCAGTTATTCTGACAAGCTTTCCTTACAAAAAACATTATCAAAATATGTCAATACCAAAAGGGAAAAAAATGTCTTCTGGAACGAGCACAAAAGACGCTGCTAAGACAAACCCAATAAAAGCCTCCCGTAGAAAGCAGCCCTGTGATCTTCCAGGAACCAGCACTGTCGATGCTGCTGATAACGTTTTCTGCCTTTATTGCAGCGAACTATACTCGTCGTCATCAAAATAAAACGAAATGTAGGAGGTGTGTATACAATGCGTCAATTGGGCACATGAACTTTGTGCTGGCTACGAGTTCGGCCAGTTTACCTGTGACTTCAGTATACGTTACTTTTATACTTTGGTAATATCTAACTAATCTTCCTGAATATATCTGATTTTGGATAATATTTTTTTGTGATTTGGCTTATTTATTATCTTCAACTATTGTGTCAGGATGTTAAAATAAACTAAATAGAAAGACTGTTCCGAATATTATTTTTAAAATATGTTAAATACACTGTTTTACAACTTGGGGTATAATGGACCAGGGGGGTCCATTATACCCCTGCAAATTCAATGTTAAAAAATTGTAGTTTTATAAAATTAGATATTGTTCCTAAAGTACAGGGAGACTCTTATAATTTATTATAATTATATTAAAAGAACAATATGAATTACATGAAAACAAAAAGAAATGTTCAAAATACTCAAATGTCTACATTTATCATGCAGCTATGTTAAATGGTCCGTTATACCCCACGTTCCCCTATTACCAACAATTAATTAATAAAGATCGTCACTAAATTCCGGTTACCGACATTTAAAGTTTTTTAATGATAGCATTGTTGTAAGTACATATAACATTTTCCTGTAAGAATAAAATTAATCTATATCCAAAACTTTCGAACAACGTCTAATCTGCTGGCGACTATACACAATGATAATGACGAATATAACAATGAAATTATATTAATGTAATAAGGAAAATAACAACTACAAAGAAAGAGTTCCAGAATACTAATAAATCTATACAAAATAAAAGTACTTTAAGTACAATTATAAGAATATGTGCAACACATATGAGTAAGGAATTAATAAAGTGGAAAACGATAAAAAATAAATAAGTGAATATATTAGCGTTGTCCAAATGCATTATTCTGACAAATGCTGCTACAACCGGGATTTACATTTTACGATTTAGATCCTGCATATTGAAATATAGAATATGTGTCGTTTACGCGTAAAGCATAATAATATTTTTTTTAAAGTCTGGATGCCATCTTTAATTTATTTAAGTAAACGATAAGTCTATATAAATATTTATATTTTTATACTATTTGAAATTTTAAATTACATTTTATATAAATGAAAATTGATTTATATACTAAATGTTTAATTTTCAAGAGATATATATCATCATTGCATTTTTTGAAAAATTGCTAACTTTCGCGTCATATTTTAATGTCATTTTGAATATGTGTGTTTCCATTTTCAACAAGGTGAGTTGAAATCGTCAGTTAATATGTCATTTACTATTTAAAATATATTTTAAATTCATATTGATTTATAAAGTATGATTATTTTAAATTATATTTTAAATTCATATTGATATATAAATTATGTTTATTTTCAAATATATTTTATCATTACTATTTGGATCAATTAGGAGAGGCCCTTACACATTTATTACTGATTATTTTGAAATTCCTCAAAGGTGTCACACTGACATCCCATTTATTGAGATACTAAGTATACCTATGAGTTAAAAAATATGAAATAAAACATTGTATATACTACAAAAGACAATTCAGCCGACAATGGTAGGTGTCGCCACTCACTGCCCTGGACTAATAATTCAAGCGCATAATATACATACTTTATAGACTAATTAAACGATGCAGTAAGTTATCAAGACAAAATATCAAAAGAGGGTAAAGAATACTTTAACGATACAACTTATTACAGTTATTATTCTATGTCTGAATGTACTGCTGGATTATATAAAACTGAAATATAGGTTAAGAGAAAATATTATATTATAACTATACAAAATATATCACTAATATAATACATATAGCAAAGAATATTCTAGAGTAATAAGATGAATAATGGGACACAAATGAGACTTAATAAATTCAAAACAAAATTGTAACTCCGGCTCTCCTCTTGCTACTACCTGTTTGTACTAATAATATGTATATCATGTATTTATTAATCGTTTATTACTTTAAATTATTACCGGCAGACCACACCCCAAACCCTATGTTCCACACCCCATAATCAACATCTAACACCCCATCCCATACTCGATGCCCCACATCCCACACTCAAAACTCCACATGTACTCCACTTCCCACAACCCATATTTCACACCCCGTGCTCCAAACCCTACACCCACAGCCGTGCATCACACCCCAAACCCCCTGCTCCACATCCCAAACCTCACACTCCACATCCGATGCTCCACACCCCACACTCCACATCCCATGCTCCCCACCCTACACTCCACACCCCATGCTCCACATCCCATGCTCCACACCACATACTCCACA
>JAUZND010014008.1:0-27880 GCA_034780555.1 Coelogynopora nodosa | reverse complement strand
TATGGTCTATTTTTAGCCATGACTCATAAAACTATTTATAAGTGTGGTCGAATCCACTCTTCCTATACTACTTATATATTACACATGTGTATTACACATGGGATCCAATAAGAATCTAAACATATATTTTATTTTAGGGTGGGTGACCACACATAACTTACAAGTTGGAAAATGTATTCACTAAAGACATAACAAATTATGTATTTAAATTGAAAATTAGATATTAAAAAAATTATGTGTAAATTGCATTAATTGTGACTTAATTAACAATACAATACATCTAATAATCGGAGTAAATTTTAGTGTTTTATCATAAACTTTACACGAACATTATATGGGTGGTTATGCGACGGCAGTACGGGGTGATATGCGAAATATACATACAGTACATACAATTAAGTTTCTAATAAGATATTATAAATAAATTCGTGTTTTCTAAACAGTAAAAAAGGGTTTTTAATGGATTAATTAAGATAGAGATTTACGATAAGTATTTCGAGTCATTTTTCTTTCCACAAAACATGCATATAATTACAGTCTTTTAGATGTCAATTAGAGATTTAAAATGCATCAAATGAATAAAAACCATGCTTTTATACATGTATAGGAAAAATAGCTTATTTTTATTTTGAAAATATTTTTATTTATAACAAATCACACAACTTCATACATGCCTTCCATAATACATATACTAATAATATATCGAAAAATATGAAACTGGAAAATATCTTATTTTGTGATGTGATAATACGAAAATGTTATATGAAAAATATATATTGTTTATAATTAAGTTCAAATAATAACATTATCGACATTGTACACACATATATAAGGCACAGATTCAGTTTTTTCCCATTATCAAAGTACCCTTTAAATATTAAAAATGCACAAGTTATTGTAGTATAGTGGTAATATTAGATATTTGTATATGTATATGGTATGTGTAAATAAATGTAGCTGTTGATCATTTGTGAATAAAATCATTATATATAATAATATAATATTGTAATATCTTATCTTATCTTATAAAAAACTGGTTAAAAATGAAATATATTCTATAAAAAATTAGGTTGATTATAGTCACAAATATATAAATACACTGAAAAAAATTTGTTTTAGAAATTTAAATATATCTTTAAATTAATTGAAATGATTAAACCATAAAATTTAATAAAAACAAATATTATTATAATGAATGAAGTACAGTCCTAACTAATAAAAATAGGATTCAATATAATGCGTATAACCCCAAGGAGTTATTGTTTGAAAGGAAATTCGATACATACAAAGCAAAAAATTGATTTAATAATATTTAATATATGAAATCAGTAAAGCATTATCAAGATTACTCATTTTCAAGGGTTATGCCGACGTTGATAGATTATTAGCACAGTTTATAATCACATGATTGGCTGCACGCCCATTTTGATTTTTGAATGTTCCAGACTGTGGGATACTTTGATTAGGAGTTTCAGTATCGGATTCGTGCATCTCTTGAAGCTCAAGAACTAAATCTCTTAGACGTGTCCTCATTGACGATAGTTCAACGAGAATGTTCCAAACTTCCTCTCCAATGTCATCCTTTTCGATCGTTGGAAAGACAAAGTTATCATTCACCAAATTTTGTTGAATGAGTATGTAGCGTCCGTGTTCCATTAATCGGGCTTTAGCATCGGGATAATCTTTTAGCGTGTCCCAAAGAGCCTCTTTAGAGAGAACGAAAATGTCCGAATAGCCAACACTGCGAACATTGGCTGTGCGTCGATTTCCAAATTTTGACCCGGCAATATTAAGTAAACTGACCTCTCCAAAAACGGAGCCGTCAGTTAGCGTAGCAAAAACGGTGTCTCCCTCATCGCTGATGACCTCAACTCTGCCATTCTTTATAATGTACATTTCTCGGCCAACATCGCCTTTCCGACATATAAAGTCGCCTGGACTAAAAACCATTAATTTCAACTTGAGAACAAGCTCCCCCAAAAGACCGGCTTCGCAGTCCTTGAATATGCTTACCCTCTTCAAGGTGTTGAGGTGGACATTCATGAGAACCTCTGCACGGAGTTTTGTGGGTATTACTGCCAGAGCCGAGTCTTCTTCAAAGGACAGTTTGTTGTCCCATATATAACTAAACCAACGGAACACACGACTCTGGATTTCCGGGTCAACAGTGCGTGTCTCAAAGTACTTTTTAACCGAATCGACACGCTTAAGAAACTCACTGCGGCCAATGTTGAGGTTGGTGATAATGTTGCCAACACTGCCAACAATGGTGGCAAAGATGAGAACCCCCAGTAGAAAGGATATTGTCACAAATATGAGTTCAATATCGCTCACTGGTGTCGAGATCTCCCCAATTGTAGTAAGCGTGAGAGTAGCCCAGTAGAGGGAATAAGCGTACTGAGTTCTAACACTGGAGTACTGCGGTAGGCTGATGTTGGGAAAGACCCACTTGTCAGCACCGAATCCGATCGCCTTGCTCAACTTAAAGTAGCAGCAGGCAAAAAAGTGGATACACATGAAAATGTACAACACGAGATTAACAATACGATAGATGTGTGGAAAGTTTGTGCGAGTTTCAGTCTTGTCAAAGAATTGACCCAGTCGATCGAAACGGAACAGCCTGTTGATTCGAGAAATCGGTTCACTTCGGCCAATAATCACCATAATTAAATCGATGGGAATTACCGACAGAACATCGATAATGAAGCCTCGGGTTTTCAGATACCTTTGTCTGATGGCCTTCTTATCTTTCACCATTATTCCATTGCAGTGAAAAGCTGTTGATAAAATATATACAAATTAAAAACAAATATAATTGTTCATTTCGGTAATAGCCATTATATTTATTTATTATTATATTTATTTATTTATTTATTATTTATATTTAGTAAATCAAAATATTATAAATAAACAAATGTTTGGCAAATGCTATCAAGATTTCTTTTACATTGAATATCATTTTTAAATCCTTTTGTTGAACTGAAAATGATCTTTCCATTTATTATTTTCATATTACATTTTTTCTAGGCATGGAGCGCCAGAAATTAAAATTGGAATAAAATTTTGTAAATGAATTATCTATATTTCGAACATTTTCAATTTACTAAAAATCCAACGATTTTGAAATACGGTTCATATGCTGTTTATATTTTCCAGACTTTAATTGAAATGATATTAGTCTGAAACTAAACTGATATAAAAATAAGAATAATATTTAATAATCATGAAAGATAATTATTATCAGTATTTAATGTAAAATGTCCACCTGAAATTAATCCATTGTTCAAAACCCTCAACATATTTAAAACGTTCAAAAGAAATGTACTTGTATTTTGTAAAAGTATTACCTACTTTAAATAAATGGTAAATTATTTAGAATTGTATTTAAACACAATATAATTTCATTTATTATAATATTACTTTATTATTAATTAATTAAATACTTTTTAATTTTTTAGAAAAAATAATTAATTACTTAATTTTTAATTTATTATTTAGTTAATTAATTAATTACATAATTTTTAATTATTTTGTTAATTAATTAATTAATTAATTAATAGTGAGTTTCAGAATTAAATTTATTACTTTTATTAATTATAATACTTATTATATTACTAATGCTTATATAATAAATAATACTATAAAATGAACACCAAATTTAACATATGTTACGTAAAGCTAATTACTTTGATATACTTCGATATACGATGTTAATATTTTAATAATTCCGTGCACATATTAGAGTAAATTCACGACAGACGATAAAAATGTTTAAAAAAATTAATTGCAAAACAATAATATAAAGCATAACTAGATGTTTTTAGAACTCGCGGTGTGTTTATTAACCTATAAAACAAATATTTGTTAATGTTTTTTAAGATCACAATATTACGTGAATATGACGTTATATTACATCCTTACATGATTAAAATAATTAATAAAATTGTAGAAAAAATAATCCACTTGTATAAAATTGCAATATCGATGATTATAAACATATATAATAATAAAATGTACATTGCGTATATGTCGCCTATCTACAATAGGTAAGAAATATTAAGATGAAATTATCAGACGTTTCGTATATTTTTCGTCAATTACATATTTGGTCCTTCCTGTATATGAGCTAAATGTGTTCATATTATGCAAATTTATTACTGATGAAGATTACATTCGAAACTTCTAACATTTCAATTTATTTATTTATTACCTAGATAGGCGATATACGCAACATACTACTATAGGTATGTCCGAACATAAACTTATATATATAATGAGGATTATAGGAGAGGAGAGAGGAGGATATGGAATTAGTCACCCATGATTCTGTAACAGTAATATATGTGAAATTGTTTATAGTCACAGTAACAAAAAAATAATCTATTTTATTTTAAAGACATCTGACATTTTTAAGAAACAACGAAGGTATATAGGGGTGGTGATTTCAGAGTTCTGGGGTGGGGTTTGATACCGTTATTATTAGTTTTTGTAGAGTTTATATGTAGATCACATATTTATGACCACATTACTGCAATATTTTTAGTTTTACTTTATTTCTTAAAAGTTTTTTTTCAGTTTCTGTTGGGTGAGATGAGGCAAGATAAATACATTCTTCAATTAATCTTTTTCTTTTTCTAAGATCGATAGCCTTGCAAAGAATATCAGTTTTCTTGTCAATGTCAAGAAATTTTATCATGATTGGACGAGGCCGTGTGGCACTTTGGTGTTGCTATCCGATACGATGATTGCCCCTCGTCAACGACGCCCTTAAAATCATCACCCAAACGAAAGTTCCAATTTCGTTAAATGATAAACCTTGGATATCTGATTATCAAACACCTCAAACATAAGCGATGGGTTGCCTACCGTAATAAAAACGACCCCTAAATAACCACTGGAAAGCGAAAGGGAAATCTGAAATTATCAACTCAAAAAAAATATGGGAAAACAAAAAAATTAACATCAATCGCTCACCTTGGAACATATACAGTGCCACCTCCGGTAAATCAACCACGAAAAACTCCAACATAAACTATCTCATCGACAATCTTTTCCTCAGCAATCCTAGCACAGACCCAGCAACCACTACCAACAACCACTTCGCTAAAAACTTTAACAATCCCAATGTCCTCCCATCTTCAAAGCCGACGACTGGTGTCTGTCATTTCCCCAGCCGAAGTGGAAAAAGCACTAGCCAATTTTGACGACAAAAAAGCCTCGGGATCTGATGGTATTCCCGTTATCATCCTGCGACATTGCGTTGATGCTCATTGCTACCTACCCACTTGCACACAATTTTTAATCTTAATATAGCTCTTCGCCACATCTCTAAGCTCTGGAAATAGTCCCATGATGTCCCAATTCCAAACAGCGCAACCCTAACTTACATGACCTAAGACACTTCTCACTTTTGTGCATCTGTTCGAAAATATTCGAAAAGCTTTTATTTGCAAAAAAAAGTAAATTATTTTACGACAACTACGGTTTGGATCAATACGGCTTCGAACCCCTATCAAATACCCCATCGGCTCTAATTCATGCACATGATTGCCTTACTAAAGACACGAATCATCCTTCCAATGTGGCGACCTCGCTTATGTCTTTTGATCTCTGCAAGGCCTTCGAAAGCGTCCTTCGTGAAACGCTAATCGCATCTCTTTTCAACACCAACTTTTCCAAAGGATTAATTATTCTTCTTAAAAGCTACCTTCAATAAAGAACTCAATCTGTAAAATTATCTAACACCACAGTAACCATGTAATCGTGCATTACGGAGTACCACAATATGGTCCTCTCCCCGTCTCTATTTTGTGTATACATCAGACACCTGAAGAGTTTAAACTTTTCAACTTTACTTAAATATGCCCACGACAGCAGTACAATAACACCACACTCCGAGTCCACTCCGATCGTCACCGAAATTCGAAACATTATTTCTAAAATTGAAACCGACTGCAATGACCTTGGTATTTTACTAAATCCCAAGAAAACCCAAATCATGTGCATAACATGAAACCAACAACAACCAAAAAATGACTTCACAACCTCCCTTACACTTTCACAGACAACATCAAACTCCTTAGTGTGACTTTCAGCACCAATAAATAATGTAACACCCACATCAAAAACTGTGTTAAGAACGTGTCCAAAAACGTATACTCCCTTAGACGAAACAAATTGAACGAAATATTAAAAAATAAGGGGTCACTTCAGATCATTACATTTTTTTTTAGATATTATATCCTAAATACTGTACGTTTCTGACATATAAAATAAGCATTTTAACGTCTAGTATAGCATTGTTTCACCAATAAATACATGTATATATTCAATGGTAAAAATAGTGTAATTTTTAATAATAATAATATAAATGTATTAAATATTTTAAAATATTTAATAAAAATAACAATTCTGACGTGACTTTCAAATATATTAAAAGGATACTTTTTATGTTGACGTCTAAAATCTAAACTGTCGTACATCATGCTCTTCATTTTTCATGTAAACACAGAGATTATCTAATCATTTTCATATTAGTATAGTTTTATGGTTTTTAAAATATCAGCAAATCAAATTATTGTATTTACGGGTCATATATAGTTATCAGAAACTTTAAACCTAATTTCTCAAAAGTTGTAAAACTGAAGCGTAAGGGATTTAGCGATATTTTGAACATTATTTTTTTGTACCTACTTTCGATTCCTAGTTTCCCCATTTTGACGCATTCTATTTAATACGGCTTCAATTTGTTACCATAAATGAAAATGTTCTATAATATTTAACAATAACTTAATAGTCTGTACCAAACCTTCCAAAAGGGGGTGGGGAGAATTCCCCGCCACCCTTCTTCCTGGCTAAGTCAGGGGGAGGTTTGTATGTAATAGAGAAAAGAGGAGAGGGGAAGAGGAAAAAGAGAAAAAAAGAAGGGGGAGGAGTGAGAAAAAGGGGACTAAGGGAAGAAAAGAAAAGAGGGGAGGGGTTGTTTAAATAGGAATCCCCCCCCGTGAAAATAACTACTACGGGACAGGTTTGGGCTGCAACACACCTGTATTGAGCTGAACAAATATATCAGCAATGTAGACACCATCACAGAAATAGTCGAGGAAGAACCAGACTCCCCTTTGCCAGATCTGACTCTCCAGCTCGGTGAAGCTAAACCTTGAGGTGATGGCAATAAAGTTGTAGAGGACACTGAAGGCGACCACTCCCAGCCAATAGTAGAGAAATTTACCCTCGGGATCGACAAGTTTTTCTAGCCGAAGTCGATGTCTGCAAGGTGAGAAATTGAAGATATCTTTTGATAATAATATATAGCATACTATAAATGAAAAATAGATTTATAGTTCATGAATTTTTGAAAATTTTAATACTAAATTTCCATATAAATATTATTTAGATTTAATTTGTAGAGGTTCCACTTGACGATACTTCATTATTTTAATCGTTTCCTTTTTATACTAAGATGATCTTTTTCATTTGATTGTTATTTATTTTAGTTATGTGTTAATAAGTAACTTTTATTATCGGAATATTTTACGAATACAATTAAGAGTAGAAAGGCTATAATAAGCTAATTAAAATATCTACACTCGGTCAATTTTGATAATGAAAATTTAGTCATGAATATTTGTCGACACGTGCGCGAGGAGGGCAAAAATTAATATTATTAAAGCACAACATAAATGTTTACCAATATTTTTTTAGATTCTTTCATATTCATGTGTTTGATTACTTAATTTGATTGTATTAATTAACTTAATTTGATTTGTCATTTTTTCAATTTATGAATACCATAAAACGATATATTTGACAATATTGTGTAACATTATCACAAGACAATATGTATCATGAACCACAATAATATAAGGGATATTTATATAAAGATATATATATAGTACTACCGTTACTATATTTGATTTTTTCAAGATTAAAATTATTTGTTTTGCCGATAAGGGATTACCCCGTTAATATGAACATAACGAAGCAGTATTGGAAACCTCTAAAGCTCCATGGGACCGCCCTTCCTGATGTACCTACCATATTATATATCTTTATATATATATATTTAATTATCTGTGTCTACTTTGAAACAGAATGATAGTCCTAAAAATTATTTAATGGAAGACTGTTTTAACTATATATATACATACTACTTCTCTGTAAGTAATTATAAATTACTTCAAACTTTATATCAATTTCAATAAAATAACAAGCCTTTATAGTCAATTCTTCAGAACTAAAAATTGATGTTTATAACGAGAAATCGAGATTATCATGCATGATGCTATAATATTGGTTTTGCCTTAAACCTCAATAACAAACAAATTGGGAAAATAATCCGTTAAGAAAAAAAATGAACTTAAAGCTATCAATCTCTGTAACCAGAATATTTTTAGTTCATTTTTACAATAATCTGACAAAGAAGGCACATGTTAAAATTATAAATCGCTCGGCATCAAATGGAACGCATGATCTTCTTGTACAAAAACTTCTCCTACCAAGAGATAGAATTGTATTAAAATATATAATAGTCTGAACAAATTCTCAAATCCTGCTGCTCACTTTTAGTTTTTCTAGACAAATGTATGTCAAAAGTCTACAAAAAATGTGTCACTCTATCAAAAATAAATACAATGTATATTTTTAATTCTAAAAAAGTTATTACTACAAAAAGTACTTTATTTGAAAACTGAACTCATTTTTAAATATGCTGTTAAAACAAGACGTATTGTATTATATCTATTTTTTATATATTTATGCGCTACTCTCTTGCTTGTTCTCCCCTTACTATTATTACCTAAATCAGTTGAACGCATCATTTATCATTTTTTGTTATTTTTTATTTACTGCTGTGCAAACTGTTTTGATTAATTAATCTCTTTTACCCGTTTAAAATTGCATTTGTATGGCTTGTGTTTATGTCTTTAACAAACACAAATTATTATTATATATTTAATTATTTTTAATAGTTGAGTAAACTTGGGACGAGTAGTATGGTAGAAAAATAGATTCAACAATGGCGACCTCGGCCACCGAAAAAATGATGATGATGCTGAATATTATTATTAAACGAAAATAGTTTCTATTGAAAATCACCAGAAGACTTATTTAATAAATATTCTTACTAGATTTTATTTATCATTTTAAATTAAATAATTTATTAATTGTTTATTTTTTAAATGCTAATTTAACTATCAAATGTATAATATTCTACACGATGTAACGATTTATTTTATATAACTAAAATCGCATTATAAGCATTGGCAAGCACAAAATAGATAATAGATTACATTTTGTTATGACTAAATACATTTTAAAGTCTAAATAAAATATGTTTAATAATTTTTAGTATTTTGACTTTTATTTGTATTTAATTTTCTTTTAGATATTATTTTAACTCAAAAGTTCAGATATCTATTTTTTATAAATTTAATAAATGACTAAAACAATACATATAATATATATAACTCATTTTACACAAAATATTTGTCTGAAATATTTATTGAGGTATTATAAACAGTAGAATGGCCAAGGGGGTGTTAAAATTTTGTTTCATCACCTGTAGGGTTGAAATTACAATTGGGGCTAAAATTTTCAGTTTAAATTTTCATACATTAAAAAGATTAGATGACGTGAGTTGGTATTTTGTTACGTCATAAATTAACATTCTTTTCTAAAAAAAATTTTTTTTTGTGTTTTGCACATTTTTTACTGTAATTTCAAAATACGTTACCTTTATTATCATTACATTATTCTTTATATTCACAAAGAACATTTTTCGCGTTATTTTCGTGAATTTACTTTAATGTTTAACCATTTTTTAATGTGTCATCGATCAGCTTCTCAAAAAAGTGATATTTTAGACAAAATTAAAATCGTATTATGAATTAAAAAATATAATATTCTTTATTTAAAATTTACTCATTTCTATTGAATCCAGGTATGAAGCGTTTTTAGAAAGTTTGAAATAAAAATTACTATATAATATAATCAGCACAAATAATTTTTCAGTAGACAGATAGATTTTTGCAATTATATTTTTTTGTCAAATTTAAATCATAATATGTCAATAAAATGTCACCAACATACTATTTAAAAAAATGTTTATGGCATAACTGTATCATAACGTATTCTGAAAAAATATATTATATTTACAAAATCGATGAAATTGGAACTATTGGAGCAGAATATTGAAGACTTCAATGTGCCAACTTGTTACATTTTTAACAAATCGGTTGAAAACTATTTGAATTACAACCGATTAAAAATTAGTGTAATTTACCTCCGCTTGGCCTTTCGAATTGTTATGTTAATTAGGGATATAATCAATAAAACATTACCCAGAAAAATTACTATTTGTAATAATAAATATAGTATTCCATGTTATTCCTCAACAGTACCACAATATTTAAAAAAGAATCAGAAATTATAAAAACAAATTTCAAATAAAGTAATAATTTTTTTAAATAATAATTAACAATGTGATCTACCGGAAAATAACATTATGGACCGAACTCCAGAAAGGTTAACAAAAAGAATGTGTTTTCATCAAAAATATCTCAAACTTTTATAATGTAAACTCGCATAGTATACAACAAACCTGAAGTGATAAGATAGCAAGTCAAAACTATAGACCTAAAAGACAGCCTATCAAATCCAATAAACAGAAGCAGAACTAGGGAAAGTCTAAGTCATAAATAAGAACACGTGTTACAATTAAATTTTATAATTAAAAAATGGTATGAGCCTTAGGACCCTCAATACTATTCCATTGGATATCATTTTTAACTTCTTAAAATTTAAACCTAATTGGTGCATATTGTTGAATGATATTACAAAAAAAATTTAGATAAACAACTTTTTTTTGTTAGTGTACAAATAGTTGTAAAGGTGACAATTTTTGTTATGAAACATTATGTTATTTAAACGTACAGAAAACCCGGAGCTTTAATCAATGTAATTTTCTGAAATATTTACCTTATTTAAAAGGTATGTATTGCATAAGTTATATTTATCAGTCGCGTTAAATTTATCAATCGACTACATGCATTTAATTTATTCTTATCTTTAATATTTGTAAATTGTTAAGAATAAGTAGTCAATCAATTGCAGTAATGATTTAAAAGGTAATGGTATTTTTAACATATTTGAAGCAAATCAGCCTACATTTCGATTTTATTACAGCTTTTTTAATTATATAGTACCACTGTCATGATTGTATTTAGCTAGCATGCGAACTAGTATTTATGATGCACTGATATTTTAGTTATACGGTTCTAATTATAATCGAAAATGGTTGCTCCCTAGACGATTCGGTTGCAAAAGAAACATTAAGTGTAAACTGTGTCGTAACTAGATATATGCTGTTAATAATAAAACATGTAACAAAACAATTTACGATTCAACATAATTTTTATATAATCGGAATCGTCAATGTTGAGAGGTTTTAATTAAGAAAATATAAAAGATTTAACAAGTAGTTACAAATAAAACAATTTTTGAAAAAACTATATTATACAATAGGCCTACCAAATAATACAATGGTTTCACGTCCGATTTTTAATAGTCAATGATATATGTTATATATTAATTAAATTGGATTATAAACATAAGAATTAAAATAGTTTTATTACTTGCGACACAATATTGAATTTATATTTTCTTATTTGTTGATTTTCCATTATATAGATGTTGGTTTTATAAAATAGATACAAATTAATTAATTCATTTATTTTTATAATTTTTAACAACAGATTCTAAAAAATCCTAAAAAGCACACCGTCATTGAAAATTGTGTATAACCAAATATGTGTAACAAAAACTGGGTCATTTAAATAATAACTCTATCTATGTGTTTGTTAATACTTGTTTAAACGAGTTAACACATTTTCTTGACGTTATATTACACTTTAAAATAGCTCAAATATTGTTAACATATAAGTGTAATAAACGTCACTTGACGGTAGGCCGTTGCAGTTCATAACGTTTCGGAAACATTCAATGAACGCGGCAAATAACATCTCAAATTTTGTACAATGTTTTGAATTAAATAATAATTATGATTATATATGTAAATGAGTCAATTATTATTTATTTTCATTTTTCCTTCCAGTCTGTATCACATTGCCCAAATATATATATTTATTTGTGCACAAAGGTATTTCGTTTGAGAAAGTTAAGAATTATATACTGTCTTTGATAGAGCTTGAAGGAAAGTCACTTTCAAATATTATTTTTGAATATGTAGTAATTTTCAAAATCAAATACTGTTTATTGTTAGCAATTTTGCGATAACTTATTTTCATCATAAATAAACAATCAATAATTTATCATTAATAACTTAATAATTCGACATTGTTAGATTTAAAATATTGTAAATCACTATCGCATTGACTAAAATCAACAAATCACAATCAATATTTTCATATTTACGAAGACATAATTTCAAACTTATAATTTTTTTATACGCAGTTATACGATATTATCAGACATAATATTTCAGAAATTGTTATTTATTATTATAGCATGACAGGTAACTATTTTTCATGGAATCATTACTCAGAATGAACGATCATACCAACAATCCACTGTCTTGCTTATATAACCTTGTTGGCGTATTACTTTATGAAACTGCCTTTTACACGAAAATAAGAAAGCCCGACTACAGTTTGTTTTCTGAAACTCTGAACAAATTAATAAAATGTTTCATTTTTAAGGTCTGCATTAATTTGTTTCAGATTTCATCATATACATGTTGTTTCTCAGACTCTTTTATTTGTGCTTTTCAGAGGTCTTTCATACTTATTTTCACAATTTCAAACTAATTTCATTTTTAATTATATTAAATCTGTTTAGGTTTATGCCATTTTGTATTTTATACATGATGCCTATTATATATGGATGCCTTCTAGATTTCTAATTCCTAATTGAAGTATCCTTTTATATTAAGGTATATTATTATGTTCATTATTGTTATATTATTTTGAATAATTTTGAATAACTTTTGAAAAATTAGTAACCTTTTTCAAAATAGTATAATCCATATTTGCGTTGACCATATATGGCTGAAAATGCTAAGTCTAAATAACGGAATTAAACTAATACAATTCTATTCAAGCATTTTTTTCAAAACTTATATTTTTCGAAATATTTTCTTGTTTCTATACAAGCGTGTTGCGTGAAATTGTTATTTGTTATTTAGGGATTTCTTTATCGCTCCAACTAGGAATGAGGAGAGTGATGGAGTGGATATAGCAACGTTGTCTTGTTTCTATAACTTTCTTTCAAGCTAAGAGGATTTCATTCTTTGAGTTGAAATGATGAAATTGGATGTATACCATTGATTTCCTTAAACAACATTTTGTTTTATTCATGTGGGACAGAGAATCTAATACGCGAGCCAAATAAATTAAAGTTAGGGAAAAAGTAACAATCCGCCTTTCAAAATATACATTTGTTATTCATTCCAAACAAGCAATAGCCATTAGTTTTCAATAATTTCTTGTAGTGGCGCAACAGTTTATTATGTGAATTTTTTTTAATTTTTTTATAGCGATTATTTTATCATTTCGTGAGAGAGGATTGAATCTGTTTTAGTGAGTGCGCGCGATTTGAGAATACTGTATACATATGAGAAAAAATTATGGTATAAGTGGAAAATATGTTTGAGACTTTTGTGAAGCTTTTTATTTTATTGTAAGAAAAAAATCAATACAAAACGGAAGCACAAATTTTTATTTATCTACCTGCGGGCATATTTCCTTCCATACGTTTTTAATTTTTAAATATTATGAAAACTTGTTGGATGTGGAAGTGTCTTATTGATAACTTTATTAGCATTTTGATAAAAATGTAACGATTGTAGCCGAGGGACGGACCATTCAATATAAAATTAATGATATATAATGTATATATATATATATATTATCTGTAATTCTGTTTATTTCAAAGCTTATATGCGTTTAAAATATAAGTCGGAATTATAAATGTTATCCTTTATTTCAGATAAAATGTAATGAAAAACTGCGAATAGTGTTGAAGATATGTTTGGGGTTTTTACTTTAAAAAAATTTATTGAATAAATGCGAAATATTAAACATCATTTATGAATATATGTGTACAATAGTTTAAGCAACTTTTACTAATTCTATAAATTCAAGTTTATTCAGGTTATTTAAAATTATTTAAAATATTTTAGGAAATATCTCAATTTTTTATTGTTTAACTTAATTATACTGTTATTTAAGGTAAAACAAAGTAATATTATGTACATTGAGTTTATCCTTTCTTCAATGGAAAAAAGATATAATAATTGATTATACAGTGTTTAAAATTATAATTTAATTTAGAAAAGATTTCATATCATATAAAATCTTTTAAATGGTAATTTTTATTCCATAATATATGCATTTGCTGTATTTTTATAATTATATCTTTTCGATACAAAAATAAAAAGTTACGAAAAATATATATTTAAATCTTCTGAAAAGTAACTAAAATTCGACGTAACATAATAAATCGATAAAAATAATAGACTGACATTCAAAACTATGTTTAAAAACTTGAAAAAAACTAATAAAAATAATGGAATAGGTGTTTTAAACATGATAGAAATATATACAATTGTGCAAAAATATATAGTGCAAAGCACGGATAATAAGCAAATCATTAAATAATGTAAACTAGACAAAAAAACACGAATTTCATTAATTCCTTACCACTCATAGAGAAGTAATAAGTTATAGAAGAATGAGCTTAGAGGCGAGAGGTGATGACAGAACTATATCGCAAGGACGTTTCTGCTATGATATGGGGCTTAGAACCAAACCTACCCAAGGGTGGGGGCAAATTCCCCACCCGCTTACTATGACGAAATCAGGGAGAGGGGGTAGGAAAAGGAGAAAAAATAATAGGAAAACGAGGGGGGAAAAGGGAGAGGGATTCTCACTCTTGAAACAACTGCTGCTGGGCATGTTTGATTAGGACTCTATGTGGTATATTTTAATATAATTTGTATATATATCATACACTAAATTCATTTCAAATAAAAATTATTCCATAGGTATCTATCTATTCATAACGCTTCTTAAAATATCAAATGCGAATTTGGAAGTGAATATGAACCTTTGAAAAGAACTAAAATTATTATTACTATTTTCGATGGTAAATATTTGGGTCGTGAATAATTTGCTAGTGTCGATTGTATCTAAATAATTTTAGATTTAAACAAATACAATTGTATACGGATAATAACTCATTTAATAATATTTTCTGTGTATATAGGATCCTCTACATTAAAATTTAGGTAAATTTGTTTAATAAACGTTCAAATATTTTTAATGTAAATCACATCAAAGTGTGGCATGAAAATAGTATGTTATACTGTTAAAATACTACTGTTTATCCATTAAAATAATATAGGTAAATTTGTTTAATAAACGTTTAAATATTTTAAATGTAAATAACATCAAATTGTGGCATGAAACTAGTATTTTATACTGTCATTTGTAATCTTTAGTTGGCAGTATCGATAAAACCTATTTAGTTATGATTTTTTATAAATATACGCACACTAATAAAGCCATTACTAATGTCAAAACTACAATTCATAACTTTATAGTTTGAATACAATGCACAAATAGTGTTCTGCCAACTTATGTGCAATAATATGTCACGTTTTCAAGCAGTCTCGAATATTATTTATAAAGCGAAATAAACAGGTTATAGTACTCATGAATGCATCATTTCTTTAATTATAACTCGACATTCGACGTCGTACAGTTAACTTACTTAGACGCATTCATTCATATCGTAGATGATTATTTTTATTTTTATATCTATTCACTTGGTTTCGATTGGCATTATCGATTTTTCAATTGCAGAAGCGCAACCAAGAGGGTCTAATGGGTCTGAAGACCCCCCACCCTACCTTAATAATATTACGCAAAACAATTGAAATTTTTATTATAATATAAATACTTTAGATGAATAAATAACCACCCATAATTGCGTGTGGAAAATATTCATACTCAATTTTTTGGGACTATGTTTGAGTTTATGTCAACGTCAACACCTGCCTTGAAATTTCTTTATGAAAATAGTACTTTCCTATGTCTATGGAAAAGGAATAAACACCCCGTTATATATTATAGTCACATTATATATATATACATTATATACAATATATATATAGATAATATTATATTAAATTACGCTTTTATTATTATTAAAGTAAATTCCGAAATGCTTATTTAAAGAAATGAATTAATTCAAATTAAAATTATAATTAAAAGGGATTGTATTGTGGTCAACTTCTAAAGTACGCAGATTTTAAATAGTTAGTTTTATTTGTGGAATAGAATTATTTTTTATATGACGTGAAGGATAAAATAACAATGGCCACGATTTCGTATTTATATTTTGGAAACTCATAAAGTTAGACATGATATTTTTTTCCGTGTTTCTTGACAGAGAGGTCAAATGTTATGCTTTCAATTGAGTTAATAAGCACACGTTTTATGTTTTCATTATAATGTTTTCATTATCCGAACAAGTAATAGTAAATGTTGGAAATTGTTTAATTCTATTAATATATACCGCGATAACAGGGAATCATTACAAATGTAGAATCAATTGCATCTTTATTCAAATATGAGTCTATACTCACAATTGGAATAAAATAATGTCCTGTATTTATGTAATGACAAATTCATATATGCGATTTCGCTGAAGGAAATATATAAACACAATTGTAGATACTTCCTTGATCATTTTTTAAATAATTATAAGAACAAACTTTATTTCTGTATGTCTACAACATTTGTAAGACAAACTATTAATTAATTTGCTGAAGTTTTTTTCATTTCGTAAAAAATTAAGTATAGTATGTATTATATAAAGAATTGATCGATACTGTGTAGTGTCTATAATTATATAGTATTAAATATATCATAAGTTACACCAGCACATCTCGTTTTCAGCCGTTTTTGTCATCAACGTAAGTTTTATTGAATTAAATAGAAGGTGAAAGCAGTTTCAAATTAAAATAAAATATTATCAAAAGCAGCAGATCCCAAAATTTAGTTGTTTTTTATAATAAATTCTAAAGCCAATTTTATTCAGCGTCATCGTTTTAGTCAACGTTGAGACAATATTTGAATTTATGTCAGCGTCAAAACCTGGAACCATATTTCTATGTGAAAATAATACTTTTTTTAACAAAAAATAGGGTTTTTCAATACTTATCATATTGTTTAATCTCAAAGTAATCAAACAAAATAAAACAATTTAAAGTTTAAATTGAAATTTCAATTTAAATCTGAAGCTTCATAATTAACCAAACTACAGCGAAACAAACAAAGTACAATCGTTTATAATATGATTAAACTATATGTCTGTGTTCCATTTCACTTTAAATTCGTTTTTGTTAATTCGTAAATTTCGTGAATTCCTTAAATTCTTTAAATTCGTGTGTCTCTTCATATTATTGCGATGTCAGGAAATAATTTAAAACAATTATTATCCAATTTGTTTCAAAACTGATTATATTAGTTTGAATCCATTTAAATATACAATGAGTTCTTGCATAATAATTATTAATATTTACATTTTCAATTATCAATATTAAAGATTTATTAAAAAAAAATTACACTTATTAAAACACACGCAATTGTTAACTATTGTGGTTTAAAAATTGCATAATAACTGCTAACATTTTCTATGGAGTTATAATCTGTAAAATATATATTAAATTGTTCTCCTTGGTACGCTCTATATTTAATAAATTTTATATTGATAAAATTAAAAATAATCTTTTTTCTTCTTCTGTATTTGAAAACGTATTTAGTCTTAGTTAAATATATTTATTTGATAAATATATATTTTCACAATAATAATAAAATCATAATATATATATTTATTTATATTTACATTTATATGAATTATAAATAAATAATATATTAAATGCACATAAATTTGCTGACAGTTCTAAGCTATTTTTGGAAACCTAAAAAAATAATTTTTAGAAGTTCATTTTGTGTTAAGTAGATTTTCTAAAACTGTAGGCAATAACGAAACGAATCATTTGCAACAAATCACAGTTCCAATATTGATCTTAACTAAATACTTTAAGTTTAAATGAGATTAACATGAATTAAAAAATTTCACTTTTCGAACATGAAATTTCGAACATGAAAATTGTTAAATTATCAATATAGTATTGATCATCTATAATTAAAATCAAAATATAACAATTCAATTTTATATAATAATTCAACGGAAGTTTTCTAGTTCATCATATGAAATTATCTATTTAAATGTATTACATAGCAACCTAGTTTAGTAAATATTACTTTCTAAACGCATTAACTATAATGTTTTTGCGATAAAATATAAGTATATAAATAATTTTGTAAAATTAACACAATAACATTTATCATTACATACGTAAAAATATACCTTTTTTAGATCAGGTTATTGTAATATTTAAATTTAAGGAAGTTTATAATAATATATTAATACTTCTACTACATTGTATACATCCTATCTCAATGGGAAATCTTTTTAAAGCATGGACGTATAATAAATCATGTGCTATCTATCATAAAAGTGAAATTGTGTCCTTATAGAGGTTAAATTTTACCAAAGTCATAATTATTAAACTTTTTATAATTTACAAAGGCGGTTTGTCATTTTCTATTTAAAAGTTGCGCGCATTCCTTTTGCAAATTTTTATTTAAACTCAATTAATGTTCTCTTTTATTCTGATTGTGACTATTGTTTTCGTCTCAATTAGAAGATTGGTATTTTTAATTATACGTTTTAGAATGCTACAAAGATTATGCTTTATAACATTTGTATGTTAATAAATATGCATTAATAATGCAATTTCGTGATCGATGTGGATATTTTTTTAAATACTTATATTTAGGTCAAATGTATTTTAGATTATTACTTATAAAAAATTGAAAAAAGATAACACTAAAACAATTGATGCGCTTTAGTTGTTTTTATTAATTGTTCCAAATATATTTTTTAAATATTTTGTTGTATTTATAATATAATAATATATTTGATATAATTTTGATACATTGATGAAAAAGTCAATGAAAACAAATTATTTTCCTTGCAAGCGAGAATGTGAGCTTGATTTTTGTAAAAAATTACAGTTGAACCGTCTTATTATCCCCTCGGATAATTTAACTTTTCGGTAATTATCATAAAATTCAATTGAACCAAATAATTTGCTATTTTGTAATAGTAAATTCACCCACTAAATATCATGTTAAACCCGCTTATTGTAGGCTACTGTAATTTTATTTGTTTTCATTATTTTCAAACAAAAATTAGTTACGGTTCTGTTTCTAAATGTTTACTCTTATGTATGTTATAGCCTTTAAATTAGCAATTTTATCATATTCTAACTTTGTTTTTGTGTTTCTCACTTTAAATAAAATTCATATATGCCATAAATTACACAGTACATATATACATAATTAGTTTTTTTTATCGAAAACCGCTTATTGCCTCGACCCGCTTAATATGACGTTTTCAGGATTTACAAATGGCGTGATATTTAGCGTGTTCAACTGTATTTCAATCTGTTTCAAACTGATTCAAATCAATTAAGTTTTGCTTGGTTTGAGTTGAATACAGCAAGAAAATTTTTCATACTCGAATGCTCATCACAAAGACGACTAATCGATATCATATTCAAATGCCCATCACAAAGATAACCAATCAATATCATATTCAAAGGCTCATAATAAAGACAGCCAATCGATAATATCATATACAAAGGCCCATCATAAAGATAACCATTTGATATCATATTGAAATGCCCATCACAAAGATAGCCAATCGATATCATATTCAAAGGCCCATCACAAAGATAGCCAATTGATATTATATTCAAGGGCCTACCACAAATATAGCCAATCGATATCATATTCAAAAGGCCCATCACAAAGATATAGCCAATCGGTCTTTACAAGGCAGGTCGTCATGCAAAATATCCAGTTCATAATCTCGCTTGTTTTAAAAGGATAATTATTTGTTTCATTACAGACTGTATTCTGTATACATTGTATATCTCTATAAACCATCTTTTTTGTGAAAACTAGTTGTAGTTTTAGTTTTAATGAAATGATCTGTTTTTAAAATAACTTGTAATTTGATTAATAACTAAATTGCTGTTAAAATAATAAAATGAGTATAATATATCATCACATATTCTTTGATTAAATTTGTTATTGATGTATTCTATTTTCCATTGAATAAAAGTGATTATACTTTTTCTACCTATGTACATATCAAATGCTTTACATTATGCAATATATTATGAACGGTAGATGAAACCTAACATTCTTATGCGCGCTTTTATAACCAAGATACGGTTACATTTCCAAAGAAACAAACCGCCTATTAATTAAATTGTGCATCTCATAAAAAATTATTTATTCAATGTTGGAATGTAATAAGACTATATCGAGTAATGGATTTTACTTTATTAATTTAAATGCATGTAATTTCTATGTTCTTTATAATAATACTTTATTCTAATGGTATTCATCATATGGAAAGAGATGACAGCGTAAACATGCACTACATGAATAGTTATTGAAATTAGCCTGAAATAAATGAAAGCTTATTTTAGTTGTACCATTTATACAACCCATTTATCATGTTTTAGTTTAAGTACAGTTAAACTGAATAGAAAAAGAAGGACTTCTCGAAGAACTTTTAACTATTTTGTGATAAATTTTATCATGCCAGAAAACAATAAACCTTTTACAAGCTAGTATTTTTAATTTCATTTTGTGGTTTGGGATTTTACAGGTCGATGCTCTTGATATTAATATATATATTAGTTATACTGTATATTCATAAAAATTGTATGAAATTATGACATATTTTTATGTTTCTCAGTGGAACGAACAGTTATTGAACTTTCTAATTAAATGAAAAAATGTATGTATGAATTTGAAAATATTGTTTTTAATCTTTAAAAAAAAATTTTTTAATGGCGCATCCAATGTGATTCAGCACTACTAAAATGTAACAATGACAAATTGAAATATAACAGTTAGTATTTTTTTTTACCTTACACAGTTAGTACCTACATATGGTGATATATCATTGAATAAGGGAGAGTGGTTTACACCCCCTCCCCCAAAGTACGTTAAAGGTTAAAGCATTAATTTTGTTATCGATTACAATATTTTAATTAATTATTAACAACTTTTTCTTAATTAATAAAACACTTTGACATTTACATACATAATAACCGTAGGTATATTTCTTGTAATAATATTTTCCACGCAATAATAATAACGCATCAACCTAACATTTTAATATTACGTATTTATCGTTTAAATTACGTATTACATTAAAAAGGTATTTATTTAATCTTCGGGTAATTATGACTATACTATTTCAGGTGAGGAGCCAGTAAAATAAATATGAGTGGTCGGGCCATCGCGCTGACCAATTTACCATAAGAGCAATGAATATAGTGTGGCTGCTTCTGCTTCTATATCAATTACGAAAGTTGTATTTTATATTATAAGTTGTTACTTAAATCCGCAGGAAAACCGGGAGGAAAAACTGGAGGACAAATGCGCAGGACACATCTGGTGGAAATTTATCTTATGTTTCAAGGTCGTCAATGCAAAAGTAACTAAGATTAACAAACAGGATAAATTTGAAGAACTTAAAATGTTCAAATTAGCTAAGAAAATAATTAAAAAGGGTTTTTATAGGTCTAAAAATGGTTTAATTTTAATTAATTGTTTAATTTTTATATTATCGTATTAATTACTTATTATTTAACCAGAAATGTGCAGTAAAATTTTAATAAATTCTTAAATTTATTAAAATTAATTATTACATTATACAAAACATATATCGGCCTATTATAATTTTTTAATTTTACGTTCTTCAAATTGCCATTGTTTGTTTATCGTAGGCTTACATGTTTTATTACCAACCTCAAAGATAGTTTTTAATTATTCAAGTTTTTAGTCCATATTATTCCTTCAGATTTATCATCCGGATGTAATGTATATCAAAACCGAACTATATTATACCATATTCTACATATCAATCCAGATACTAACCTGCTACTCTATATAGCATATTCTACATATCAATCCAGATACTAACCTGCTACTCTATATAGCATATTATTCTACATATCAATCCAAATACTAACCTGCTACTCTATATAGCATATTCTACATATCAATCCAGATACTAACCTGCTACTCTATATATGGCGAGAGAGTTAAATATACGAGAGTAAAATATATGATTTACCATAGCATAGCAGAAAGAATATAAGGATATATAAGTGATCAACAAAACGTGTTTCTATTATATAGCATATTCACGTATATGGTGATATTATGCTACTTCTTTATTTTCATCAATAATAATATATGAATTTCCAAAAATCGTAATTCTTTAAAAAATAGATTAATTATGTCAAACTTATTTTACATCCACACCGAGGAGTTAAGATTTTAATTGTATTATATAACTTTATATTCATTCTGATAACACCAACAAAAAGTTCTTTGCCTCTCATTAACCCAATTTATATGTGCAATAAGTTAGTTAGTTGACTAATCAATAACAAAGATATCCATGTTAGATGAAAACATTTTCTTTTTAACGGAAAATAAAATTCGTTTGATGTATTTGCGTAGGTCGCTTTAAAGTCAATTTTAGTCGAAATATATTAGATACGGTTCTAAATGTGGTTGTCATTTAGTTATTAAGACAATATTCTGCGAATAAAACTCATTCTGAATTGACCTAATTGTGCTTAAATATTTTTTTATGTTAAAAGTTAGTGATGGATTTAGTATATTAAAGTAACCATAGTTAACTGTTACATTGCTTACTTTCACTGTACGATTTATATAGAAAATATACAATACAAACAAAGTAAAAATGTTTTAAATTATAATAATCAGTAAAGTTTGCAAAATTATCCATGCAATTGCAAACAATTATTATACTTTTCAATCCCACATATGACTTATAAGTCTCACATTTAAGGTATTAGTCCCACATATGACTTATAAGTCTCATATTTAAGGTATAAGTCCCACATATGACTTATAAGTCTCATATATAAGTTATAAGTCGTACACGTGACTTATAATTCCTACATATGAGTTATAAGTTTAAAATATAAGTTATAAGTCCTACACATTACTTATACGTCCCACATATAAGTTATAAGTTTCAAATCTAGGTTATAAGTCCTACACATGACTTATTAGTCTCACATATGAGTTATAAGTTTCACATATAAGTTATAAGTTTCACATATAAGTTATAAGTTTCACATATAAGTTATAAGTTTCACATATAAGTTATAAGTTTCAAGTTTCACATGTAAGTTATAAGTTTCACATATAAGTTATAAGTCCTACACATGACTTATTAGTCTCACATATGAGTTATAAGTTTCAAACGTGAACATGTCATATAATGACTAAAATTCATGATAATAAAACTTTAATTTTTTAGCAGTTTTATGCTTTACTTGTATTTTTTATTTTTTACTCAAACTAAACATTTACTGTAAGATAAACTGTATGCATTTTTTTTATTAACATCTTTCTTTTTGGCATTATTTAAGCGGTTAATTATGTTTCACTTGACTTTCAATTTATAACTTTTATTTAGAAATTAAGGAAGTACAGCTTTTTGTTTGATATTGTAATCTGTGGATTTAAACAATAAATGCAGTAATTAATTAATATCTATATTATTGATAAATATACTTGAAATAATGAACAGATGAAATGAATAGTTGAATTAAAATATTGTATTTTACATTATACAATTTTTGTACTGCCAGAAAACACCCACAGATAATACTTTATTTAGTTTTTCCCTGAAACTAAAAGTAGGAAAATTATTTAAAATTACTATACATTGCAAGAATAAGATATGTAGGTTTTTAAACAAAGTATAAGTTTCAGACTTTATAATTAGCTAACGATAATTTTTTGTCAAATAAAGTATAAAAATATGTTTTTCACCAAAACAAGTTCAATGGACATTTAAATTGAAATTGTTGAAAGTAAGAAATAGTATCGCTTCTTATTTTCTCAAGTTATTATCGAATAATGCAAAAATTTATGAAACTTATGTTATATGTTGATTATAACTGAAATGAAAAATATTTTATCTATCTCAGAATACAATATTTGTATAATTATATAATTTAAAAAAGCACTTGTGACAGTACATGAAAGTATATTTATTCACTGGGCGTTTGAATTCCTAAACTATTTTGTAGGAAAAATACAAATGAAGGAAAAACAGAGAAGAATCATAATAATCATCAACTTGACATTTTTGGTTAAAAAATTGTGTCGCAAACCTATTTATTTTACATGTCAATAAGTACTGTTATGTATTTATTTTATAGTATTATTTAAAGTAGTAAAATGTATGAATTCATCGTAAAATTATGCATTAAATAAAATTAATAAAATCGCGTCTTTATTTTTACACATCAATTATTGTACAAAGTCGTCAGTTTTCCTCTTTTTGCAGATAATAAGTACTTACGTATATACACACTTGGTTTTAAAATGTCATCTAATTACTAATTAATGGTTCATTTAATAAGGATTATCCATCATTTTAGTTTATCATTCTTACAATGTATTGCTACAAGCAAATATAAGGTTTGTTATTAAATATATAAATTCTTTTTTTTATACATTTATCACACAAATTTACACTTATGCGTATAAACGATTTAATTCAAAATATAATTATTAAATAGTCATTTTAAATGTTTTTATATTAGTGTTTCCTGATAATTATCAGTCAATGTTAAAAACATGTGTCCTCTTTATTAATAAAGCGACATTAATATTTGTAATTGTATGTAATAAAAATATTAATATGAGTTTAATATTAATAGTATTTGTATAAAAATTTTAAATGCAAAATTTGTAACGTTACAATTATTTTTAGATTATAAATATAATTAAAAAAGGTAAATGTAGAAACATTTTTTTTATTTACTAAAGAAAATTAATTCAATTTAGAATTATTCATTACTCCAACACTTAACTATCTAACAAAGGAAATATATATTTTTTTAATATTTAAAATACTAACACAAAGCAAAATATGTACGTGGCTTACCCCGGATCAATATTCAGCTATTATTAAGGCAGAGTTGCTTCGGCGGGGATTGAAAGACGCTATGTCAGTTTTATAGTCAACAATTAGATATACATAATATTACAGGGCAAATCAGTTTACTATTGCTGAGAGTCAATGTCCGTATTCTTGACATTAGTAAATTGATAAAATGTAAAGTCTGTATATAATATTTAACCACATTAAAAAATACTGGAATCATTTATAAAAGAAAATGAAAGTTGTTGATTTCATTGTAAATGTCTATACCTATATTTAGAGTGTATTTTTTCCTAATTTTTTTGAATAAAAAAGGTATGATCGATTAAGACTAACGTGACAATTATTTGTATTTTATTGAAATATGGATTCAAATGGAATAATCAATGATATATATACATTTATACTGTATCTCTCAATATGTCTACACTCCATATTATATTATTATATATCTGATAATATTGTTTGATAATGTGTAGCGCATTATGTATGTTAACAAACTATATTTCTAGAACAATATAATCAAATCAGATCACAAAGTCGAATTCATACTTCAAACAGCATTTAACGTAACTTTATTTTTAGCGTAGCTTTCAATGTAGCGTAGACTTTAATTCTGGCATAGCTTTTAATCTAGCTTATTCTTTAATATTAGCATAGCTTTTAATCTAGCTTATTCTTTAATACAAGGATAGCTTTCAATCTAGCTTATTCTTTAATTCTAGCACAGCTTTTAATCTAGCTTATTCTTTAATTCTAGCATAGCTTTTAATTTTGCGTAATCTTTCTTTCAAAAATAACTTTCAACTAGTGTAATCTTTAAATCTAGCCTAACTGATTCAATCTAACTTATATTTATTAAAAAAGGTTAAAGCTAGCTATGTGTACATTATGTTAAATTATTTATAAATAAATATTTTTATAAATTCATGTTTGAGTCGGCTGTGCAGGTATTTTGGTATTTAAAATATAGACACTCTTTCAATATGTTTTTGTTTAAAAAACTGTTGAACTGAAAAGCGTATTAAAATGATATAATTTGCCGCAATTATAGTATGATACTACAGTATAAGTCAATTAAATATTATTATCGTAACATGTCTGAAAAATTAAACAATATTTGTTTAGATATTTGCTCACCAATTTAGTTTTTTGTCTCTGTTTGCTTCGTTCTCATGCTCATTGACCAATTATTTTTTAGTATGAGAACTCTTGACAATTATTTGTGTAGTGAAAGTTTGAACACGCAATTTCTACCTATATATATCTATATATATAGGTAGGCACTATATTTCTATTCTGAGAATGTTGACCACACTTCCCAACAATATATTTTGAATAATCTTGAAAGATAATATATCTAATAATTATGCACCTTAACTTTCTTTTTGTCTACTGGTTTCAATAGCAATGGCTTCGTCGACCGCTGAAAGGATGTTTAATTATTAGCAGGAGACTCGTCTATTTTATATGTTATCATTTGGTGGTTTAAATTAAGGCAATGAGGCTTAAATCCATGTCTCTCTTTTTCATAGAAAATCGACTCTCATATAATCAAATTGTCTTACTTATAGGAAGACAGAAACATTAATGAGCATTTGAGTATTCAATGATGCATAAACGGCCACTGAATATTCGTTCGTAAAAATATGTATTCCTATATTAATTATTAGATCTATTAGATTATCAAAAAATTTCAAACATTCTTCGATAATGATAAAATATCTTTTTCACTATGTTTTTCGGTGAAATAGACCATGAATATAGATTTATGAACGCAGGGAAAAAGAAAATGAATATATTGTATTTATATAAATCGTTAGTGATATTTTTATCCCTTCTGACTGTTGTAGATAAAATACATTTCTTACTATAATAATGTAATTTCGAAAGGTTATATTATAAAATGTCCACTACTTTTATATGCTGTGTATGACTTAACTAACTATATAATGCATTGTTGATTAGATGCTTACATAAACTTCATTTTTTCAATTAATTCAACATTTAAGTTATTGTATATAACAAAATAAAGAAATAATAAACGTGTACTATAAAATATACTAGATGAAGAATAACAAATATCTTAAATTTGTATATGTTGTAAACAATTTATTTTAATGTAGAATAACAATCATGTATGTTTACCAATATTGTATTTGTATATACATGTTAAATGTATTGTTATCAATATTATATTATTATAAATGTATCCTTTAAATTAAATTTTAATTAAACTGAAAAGAGAGTTTACAAAATCTTCTTAATTTTTTGTAAACTAAATGATTTAGAAATGCTCTTACATATGGACACAGGTACTTAGGCCTATATAATAAGCCCGTATATATACACTGAGCAAAAAAAAGTTGTGAACACTCTGTGAAATTTACGTTTTTCTAAAGTTTTTAAAATTAATAAATAAAGATGTCTTATTACTGAATAATTTTGCAAGAGTATGTTGAAATATATATGACTGATTATATTTAAATGAAAAACAATTGTTTCATTAATGAACATCCGGTAGTTGAGCGGTATTTTTAAAGTTCTAAATATTTGCAAAATGGCTCCTTAGTGCGATAGAATGCGGCTTTTAATTATTCAAAAACATGCTGAAGGCCAAACTTATCGTCAAATACACTTACAATTGAAAGTGTCCATTGGTGTTATTTCCAAAATTATTCAACAACATCGAAGAACAGGTTCT
>JAUZND010014007.1:37058-52013 GCA_034780555.1 Coelogynopora nodosa | reverse complement strand
ATGAATGGTGTTGTCATTGGTTATTCATGAATGGTGTTGTCATTGGTTATTCATGAATGGTGTTGTCATTGGTTATTTCCTCTCTATTCTTCTCTCCTCTTCTTCTTTCTTCTCTTTTCTATTTTGTCTCTTTTATTTCCTCTCTCCTCTCCTTCCTCTCCTCACCACAGCACACTCCTCGTCTTCGTCCCAGCTGCCTCCAAGCAGCCCCCTATCTACGCCTGGGTCTCTGGTACCGACCACCAGGATTGCCATGAGATGCTCTCCTTGCCCACCTATATCGGGGCCACTTCTCTCGACAATATCACCAACTTGTGGGTCCCCATGAAAGTGTTAAATTTATTCTACACAAAATCGATTCAAACCAATATATATATACTAGTTATAGAAATGTTAACAACCTTTTCATTTGTTGTGCATAAATTATTGGTATTATTGAAATTATTAAATCATTTACTTTTTATACTTCTAAATTCAGTAAGTTGTCTTTAACATAACCACCTCAAGTTTAATAGTTTTAGTTAATAAAGAACTTATATTAAGTCAATAATTGTTCCAATTTCGAGAATTTGATATAAATAAAGTCATAATTAGAAGAATTTTTTAATATAAATTGATAATGAAAATGATTAGAATCGATGTTATCATTATGCTTAAGATTTATTTACGAACCATATTGTAGATTATCTCTTTTAACTTATACTTTTATTCTCCTCCTCCCCCCCCCCCTATCCCCCCACCTCCCCGATCCCCTCTCCCGTTTACCCCCTCCCCTCCTCTTCCCTTCCACAATCTATGGTACAAAAGCTGCTTGCCTCATCTAGTTCAATCTCGCTGCATACACTTTGAAATGGGGATCGATATCGAACCAACCCCCCCCAACTTACAGTCGGTACTCTCCCCTTTCAGACAGGAATCATACGACCTCCTCGTCAACTGCACCAAGTCCACGATCACTGTGGCTGAGCACGCCAAAGGTGGGCGAACTGAGCCTCCTATGGGGGGAGGGGGGTGGGGTGGGGGTTCAAGGTTGTACCAACAGACGTGGTTCATTCCATTAATTGTCGAAATGTGACTCTAAAGCACTCTGGATTCTAATTATTTTGTCGCATTAAGTTGTTCGATCGACGTATCTCCACATGATTAATCGATTGAATGTTTGGTTTATCGATTTTAATTGTCCGTAAAAGATGTTGAAACTGAAACAATGTAAATGCCAAAGTTAAGACATAAAATATCAGAATTAAGACAGTATTTGAGAGATTGAGATGTCACATTATTAATCTGATTACAGATGTTGTGATCAGAATCATTGTTTTTTTGTTAAAATTCGATTATCAATATTTAATAAAAAAATTTTTTTATGAAATCGAGAAAATCTTTGAAAAAATGTTTCAAATTTGTTTTATTGCTATCTGAGCTCCAAGCAGTTATCCACAATTGAGTAACCAAATTAGGAGTCCCCCTTATTGATTATTTTAAAGTTATTTATAAAGGTGTTCATATTTTGATCAGATCCGCTTAATTTAATTCTACTCCGATTATGTCTATATTATATCTCCAAATCTTTCATCATGTTATCGACGTGCGAATGACATGTATGGCAATATTATCTCTCTCTCTCTCTCCCCTACAGCTGGGTAGTAACTGTAGATATTTTTAATTTCTAAATATCATTTGTGAAACATTATATTATCTTATCACTTAAGTTAAATTTAGGTAAATTTAATTCTTCAATTCCTTCAGAAGTAATATTCTGTATTTATATAATTTACTACTGATCAATTTTTTAAGTAGTATATGGTGTAAAGGCGAATAGTTATGTAAATAATGTAAGGGTTACGTATGGCTGACTATTTACGCTGAATTATTAGATTATACCACTTTATTTTTTTAAAGAAATTAATATTATGACGATATTTTTTGCTAATTATAAAAACTTAAAAAATATTTATCACCCCTGTCATTTCTTGCTAAATGTAAAAAATATTTTCAAAATATATAAATTGACTTAAATTATAGTATTTTTATAATTTATGCACATAATTTAATTAGTACATTTATTGTTGTTATAAATAACAGAATCATAAATTTAATTTAGCTAAATAACATTTTAATAAATATATTTGCAAACGCAATGATTGTTTACGAAATAAAACATCAATTTGCACACCACCTTTTTCTGACAGTTAAAAAGGAGGCTATACTTTTTCCAATACTTTACAAACTAGCTGTGTCATCAGTCTTATAATATAATATAACATTTGTCGGCTTAATTCAGAGTTCTTCGTGATGGGAAAGCTACAGAAGGACGTGGCCCATCTTCTCCTTGAGTCGGTTGAATCTGAGGATGAAGAATTGGCGGTCCAGGTGATTCACTCCTTTTCCCCTCTACCCAAGACACTTATCTGGGGATACACTAGGCAACCCCATTTTGAGTTGATTTGCATACTTAATAAACCTTGGAAGAAGGATGAAACAATTATAGAGTTTTATTTATTGTCGAGAGTATAGCGAAAACATTCGGAAATCAATAATAGACCATTAACACCACGTTCTCGAAAGCAGGCAACGTTCGGCTGAGAAAGAATCATCTTTGGTGGTGCTAACACACGCAGGTTCCTCCACCTCTCTTCTCAGACAGGGCTAACTCGCTGTCCGTTCGCTGCAGAACTTCTCGGTTACCACAGAAGACTCTGTTACACTATAGGGTTCCGGTCATGACTTGTTGACTTTCTAACTGTTCTCTATCTATTATTTTTATTTCGTTGTGCATCTTAAAAATTTGCTCCAAAGTGTGAAATAACGGTAGCATTATTGATAACCTCTGAAAACTAACGAAAGTGATTCATTGATTTTTTCCGTTAATTTGGGATAATACAATAATTTAGTGTGCATCTTTTTAAGCATTTTAGTAAAACTGGAAATATTGTATGTATTATTTATTACTCTTTTTATGAACAAATAGTTTTGAGCTCTGTCCGCCCTCCAAAAGCAAACCAAAGTATAAACTGTACAGAATATTATATTGATCCTTGATGTTATTGATCTAAATTGGCCAATCTGACTATTGTAATGGCCTTTTATGGAGCCCAATATTTTCAAATTGTATTGTCCAATGTGCTCACATAATTGAAGTCATTAAAATGCACTCAAAATTAATTAATATTTTCAGACAGTGAAATATACTTCAATTGATAATAAGTTGTGTTACAAATTTCACTTTTATATTCATTTGTAACTGAACTGAGTTTATTTTTATCAGTAGTAGGGGAAGAGCCTTTCTACTCCACCATCCCCTGAAAATTTTAATTTTTTGAATTTACGAATTTCGCGCCAAAATTGCCCCCCCCCTCCGGTTATCGGCCTGTAGGAACACGATTTATAAAAATGCGCAAAAATTAAAATAAATGCACGAAATTCAAAAAACTTTGAGGGCCGTCGGAGGAACAGTTTTGGCGCGAAATTCAAAAAATTAAAAAAATTTCGCGAATTTTTTTTAAATGGGGGGGAGTGGAGTAGAAAGACTCTTCCCCTACTATTCGTTATCGATTTTAGGACAGATATATTATTTAAAATGCACTATGTACGTTTAGTGTTGTTATGAATGAACTATATAATCTAGTGTTGTATGTTGAATCACTCTAAATCTCCCCTCTTCACCGGGAACAGGCGGTGCAGCAGAAGACCAACGAAATTCTCGCCCAACTCGCGACACTCGCCGAGGCGGAGGACGGCGGCGGCGGCGGTCTATCTCGCGACTCGCTGACCGCTCGCCAACTGGCGCCCGCCACGGCCAACTTTCTCTTCAATCTCGCGGTGGCCCAGCAGATGCTGGTTCACTGATCACTGACCTGTTTTATCAGGGATTAGCTGGCATCTGTGGTGTTCTCATGTCGATAAGTAAGGTGGCGTTGATGGCATAAACATCTGCTGCCGCCAATATGTTGAATCATATACTCATTCAAATTTTTTAAATGCAGAAAAATTAATTTTCTGTTTCTAATCTGTGTGTTTTATTTAAATAGCCGATTTAAATAGGAGATTGGGAATATTTAAAGTGTGTGGAAATTAGAATGACATTTTTATTATGTTTATTCGATATTATTATTACTGCCACGAAGTTATTTATCTTAATATAATTTTGTATGAAAATGAGTAATTTTTTATATCCATTTAAAAATATATTATTGACATGTTATTAGCACAGATGCTTTATCTATCCCAACCATAGTTATATATATATATATATATATATATCTATAATTTACATCTCTCATCGAGTCACGTGCAAACGGATCAGGTCGGACAGGATCGGGTAGGTTAATGAAGCTACCCCCGCCTGACCTAGTATATCCTATAAACTGTATTGCTGCTTCGTTGCGTGTTGTTGGTTCCTGCTTTGCTCTTGTTCTAGTTCTGCCACTGAGGATAGTGTTAATTCTGGATTAGATTTTGTGATTTTGTGTAGCTTTTACATATATTGTTATTGATTTATGAACAGGTTTTCTGTTTAATATATATATTTCTGATCACTGATTTAATAAGGCGGTTATTTTTTTCAGATTTTGATGACCACCTTAGTGTATAACTTTGCATAATATTATAACTTGTTTTTCTATATCTTCCAATGCTGTTTTTATCCGTTTTACAATCAACATTCCATGTGTGCAATGATACTAGAAAATGATATATTAATTATATTCTGAAGCAACTATTTAAAAATATATCATTCTAAAGTTCTGCCAGCGACTGAGTTATTCAGTTTGTGCAATAATAGTATCGTATTGTATTATACAAAAAGGCAATCATCAGTGATTTGTACCTCATTTTTATCTGATTTTCTCTGGGCGAATAAATTGATTTATTACTGATTTGTAATTGATTTATTATAGCTATAGCTATTATATTTATACTTATACAAACTGTCAAAAACTCCATAATAGTATTGTATGATAATATCTTGGTGTTTATTATAATTTCATGTGTTTTATGAAAAGCAATAAATTAATTATTGGTAGTTTTAAACTGTATCTTTAATTATCTCTTTTTTTCTGTAGCAGGTTGGGTGAATTATTTGTTAACGTTAATTATAATGCTAGATATATTATATAATGACGGCTTTGATATGAAAATATGGTGCATCGCATAATTCCAATTTAATCATTCCTTAGGTAGCGTTGATAGCGTACAAATAACTTGTTTCTTCAATAGGTATCTGTTTATGTTTATTTACGCTCTCGGTTACTGCGAAGATCATTTGAATGTTTCGAGACTCTTACTTCTTTTATAGATTCACATTGTTCAAGTAGCAGAATTGATGCAAGTAGCTTGTATCAGTAGTATATTTTACGCATATTATATATTACGCATTTTAGTCATCAACAATACAGGTACGGCCTTTTTATATGTATGTTCAGCTCATTTCTCAGCTTGTTGTCAATGTTCTTTACCTGCAACATACGCTATTAAAATATAAAATAAGCGCGGGCGAATCCAAGGGGGCTGAATCACCTCCCTGTGTCTTTTAGTTTTTTATGGTTTCCCCTTGGTTATGCCAAACGTTTGATTATAGGGAGAATGTGTCCTTTTAGTGTGGCCTCACTCTACATTAAATTCATGAATATTAACCCTTTTCTAGTTCGGATTAAGAGGCAGTTTATAATTAATCTATTATTTAAATATATTTTTTGTTACTATACTATATTAAAACTTGTAGGAGTTAGCACTCTAACATGATGAAAAAGACAATCAGATAAAAGCGAACGTTTTCGAATATATTAAACAATCATCTTCAGTCTTAATATAATCGAAAACGTTTGCTAATTCTTTTTTATACTAAAGTGCTACCGACGACAAGTTTTAATATATAATTTTATTGCACTTCTTAATGTTTCAATGTATATTTTGTTACTACTGGTTGTTACACAAGTAGTCAGAATAAATATTAATACATATATTTATTACTAATTTGACGAATATTATCATATTACATGTATTCGACATATTTTTAATTAAAATTGTTTTATTAAATAAATAATATAATACATTTCTAAAATAATAAGTGCACATTTTGGTTTGAATTTCCTATTCTGTAAGGATATTTACACTACATTTTTTTATTAAACTCATTTCACATGAATGTGCGATCTTCATATTATATTCTGAGACATATATTTTCCATAGCCTCAGTCAATCGAATGGCAAATGTTTAAATAATGCAAGGGACACCTTTCCCGTCGAAATCTATCACCTCAAGTGCGATGTTCTGTATCCTTTGGCGTCTGCCTGGCGTGTCAGTCTCGTTACGAACATATTATGAGATATAGAGACTAGACTGACTTCACTCTTTGAAATTGTACCACGAACTTCCCATGAAATATGCAAACTCTGACCGTGAGAATCGCGTGAAAGTGTTAAAATGTTGGATATTGGAAGTGTCATTTTCGCAAGAAAATGTTTATTTCTTAGTTTAACACTTCTTATATAATAGAGGTGACGTCTCAGACTGTGTTTTTATTTTGATTATTTAAATTTATTATAATATAATAAGTTTTATATATATATCGCTTGTTTACGTCATCGAACCTATAACCTATCAATTTACTAATTTACAATATAATAATTAATTTCGCAGAAGTGAATTCATAGTTGTAAATTGCAATAAAAGTTAAATGGAGGTGTTTATATATTGTAGATAATATAATGTCGAATTTAAATTAAATTATATGGATTACAAATTCACTAACATATTTCCCATTTTATTTTTACTATTTGGTTATATATAGTGTATAATATAAGAGTCAATGAAGATTTGATTAATGTAATGATATTGACAATGCATTGATATTTTTTCACAAAATTTGCATCTCCGATTAGCTTTTTCATTTTGTTACAATCTTTATGATCTGTCCTATATATATAGAATAGTAGGCCTGAGTGCGTTATTCGACAGCATCGGATATATTTATATATATATATATAGTAAGGACTTTTTAACTTGTTTTGAATCTCACCTCTCTAATATTTAATATTATAAAATAACAACCAGCACTATACATATACAATTAAAATGGTTTAATTAGTTATATACAAACTCGCATTGATTATATTCTGATTTTATTTTTTAAATATATACCAAAAAATGCATTTTCACAATATATAATATTGACCATAGCTAGGGTAACTTATATAAATAGAAATATTCAGAAATAGTTTGAATATAGCTATATTTTTATCGTTTAAAAAGAAATGTTTACTTAACTGAAATTATTTCAAATCAGTTAAAATAATCTTTAATCCGCTGATTAAAATCCCTTTTTGATGTGGGTATATTATTAAACATCATGGTTGAATTAGCGGGCCTTCATTAAAAGCTGTTCCCGATTTATTACAGTGTACACATTCCCCGGACAAACGTTTCTTATACAGCTCGCTCGAAAAATGGACGCGATTCTGCTAATTTTTATACGCATAGGCCTAAGTACACATATATAGGGAAATCAGCGCACAGGGCTTGGTATGGGGCAAGCATATGGTCACGCTTGCAGGTTCTTATCCCTGCTGAGTGGTAATGATAAAGAACTATAGTTAAGAGTCTTGAAAGCGAAGATCAAGGGATGTCAGTCAGCCTCTTGAGGGGAGAATATGGACCCCATTTATATAAAGTAAGAGCGGTGTGGCCGGGAGATGGCTGGTTGACTGATTGGATCACACTGAAAAATCATTGTTTACCAATCCTTGCGCAGTGTCCGTGGTATAGTTATAGTATGAACCCAGCTGGACATTGCTCGGATAAAAAGTGGACCACTGCGCGGTTGACTTGTTTTGTGGTTTACCGGGCCAACTGTCCTGTCCCAGTGTATGTGTGTATAGCTGTTACGTCAGAGGTTTCGCTGGCTCTATATAACTGCGCGCCACCACCTGTCCTATATATATTAAGAAGGATGGATATCGAATGTGTAAATATTGACCCTTCGGAAGCTGAGTCGCTGATTTTGAGTCAACATACACTTATAATATTATAGGATAGCCGGCACTTAGGGAATATATTTTCCCCGCAGCCCGTGTTATGTGTATATATATAGTATAATATAATCACAGGATAATTATTCATATTATATTAAACTTATGTATAGAGGGAAAGAGCACAAAAAAGAAGTGCGGTGTTATGCGATAAGAGGGGCTGCTCGTGGTGTGTTAACAAGAAAAGGTGGCGCCGAAGTATAATATTATTTGTCGTTTAATTCGAATAATGCGTTAGGTCTTATCGAGTAATGGGTGAACTTTATCGCTATACTTGTTTGACTTATGAGAAGCCGTCAACAGCCTCGATAGGGGGTGATTTGTTTGGGCCTTTGTTCACCACGCGAGTTATCTCGTATTAAAATATTTGGATTAGTTTTTTATTAGCTATAGTCCAAAATGATAACATATCCAGTTAGTTATATATTTATATATATATATATACATACACAAAAAAGGAGGTCGGATGTTGTGTATATATATATATATATATGTTTCTTTTGGGTGTCTGTTTATTAATTTAATACATTAAATTAATACATTCATTTCTTTTCTTTTTTATACATTCATTACTCTTATATATATGTATAAAACATAAAAATATAATTACTGAAATGCATTGGCATATGAAATTAATTTGAAGCTTAATGTATCAAAATTATTTTAATGTACATTGTATATATAATTACTCATTATATTTATAGCGAAGAAGTGAACCAAAGTTTAGGACAAATTCGGCAATCACTTTTTCGACCAATACTATATATTCTGTATATATCTATATATTATAGTATATAGGCCCTAATATTTATTTATATTGTTTGATTTCGAAATAATTGTGAAGGGCCAAAAGATTCACACATGGTTGATTGAAGAATTTTACAAGAAAACACTGCGTTTCGTTTTATCATTAAGAACTTACAAAAATTGTTCGGTCATTTTATAACGGTAAGTTCTCTGAAAAAACAAAATAAAATTTCTTCGGCATTAATTTCTGCATAATATATATTATAGTTGGACAAATCATATTTAATTAGATATAATAGAGCAAGTAAAAATCATTTAGCTTCATGAAACGAATCATATTTAATTACATATATACAGCAAGTAAAAATCATGAAGGTTCATGAAACGAATAATATTTAATTAAATAATTTACAGCAAGTAAAAATCATGAAGTTTCATGAAACGAATAATAACTTACTTCATTTCCTATTATATATATATAATTTATTTTTAATTGCATAATATTATGAACGATTCCAGAATTTTAATTTAAGTGAAGACACACATGCGTCTGTCAATATGGAAGCAATCCCACTAATTCAAAAAAAACAAAACAATGTTACAAAACAATTTTTTGTTTTCTGTTATAGCATTTTCAGGGCCGCAGCTACATTTGAGGCAACCATAGACCGCTGTCTAGTCGCTTTTTTTCTGTATGGCGCCACCATAGGCTATATATATATTATACAGTGAATACGGTATTATTAAAGTTTATGTTTTTATTGAAAGATTTCTGGCGCCAACATTTTATTTGACTCGTTGGTTTTGAAATCATGGCTCGTATTATCAATGGCCTATAAAGTATAAATAAACACATTTTTGCCGTATATATTTTCCAGATAAGATTCAAAATCGATTATTTAACTATATTTGTATTCTGACCTACACCAATATTTTTCTATTTTTAAACTTATTTGCTTAATTATTGAACTGTTTGCCTATTTTCTTATTGAATTGAAAAGGATTTTAACATATATGTCTTAAATAGTCTACTTTTGATATATTTTATAATAATAAGTACATCACATTATACTTATCAATGTTACCATATACTATATATATGTATAATATAGGACACTTGGAATTTATTTTTATTATTATAATATAGAGAGCAAAAAACTTTTACCACAATTTGTCTTCTTATATATATAGGCCTATACCAACGCTATATACAATATCGAGCATAATATAAGAAGAAACGCCACCCCGTTCAACCATTATAGCCTAGCCTATATATGCTGTATATAATCAATAATTAATCAATAATAAACAAAATGTAAATGAAATTTGTAATTGAAATGCTGTTCTTACTATATTGTTGATACAATTGTTTTTTTATATTTAATGTATATGATGTATATATAATATTATACGTGGGACTTAAAAGCATTTCAACAGTTTATGTAAATGCATAATATACGTTTTCTGTATATATATATATATTGGTTGATGGTGCCTCTTGTCGAAAGGTTAATTCGTGAACATATCCTAATATATATATATTTAATTAACATGAGATATTTATTTTCGAAAAGTAACTATCAATGTTTCCATTTAATTCTCACACATATTATTCTCCGGCCATGGAAACACAAGTTCCACAAGTTCCCATGTTTGCGCACTCCCCAGAGTGTTAAGCCGGTAGATATATCATGCCAGAATGACACTCATTGACACTAATTCATCCCCCGTGACTCCCAAATTAATAGAGCTTAGTGTTGTCCATGTTGTACTGTACTCCGCTGTATATGGGCTATACTCGTGGATGGACAGCGCTTGATTTTAATATTTTTGATTCAGTGATAATTGACAGGTTATGTATATTACATATATAGCCTGCAGTGCTCGTTTATCTGTAGCCAGACAATTAAATGGGAATTGTCATGAAAAAAGAAATTTCAACATTTAGTATTTTATCGTTTGTATTATTATCTATAGGCTTACACCACTTTCGTATGATATTGTATAATATAATGTATATATATATATGGTATGATATATAGATGATATGAAATTATGATAAATGTTAAATTGTGTTATTAAAGTATTATTCACATATACATTTATCGTTTTTTTCGGAGGACTTTGTTTTAATTTTTCGATATATTTTTTTAATGAATTTAAAATGCCGCAACATTATTAAATTATAAAGTGTATTAAAGTTTGTCTCACAGCAATGTAGCTATAGATCCATGAACATTTTTTTAAAATGTCACTGTCTGTATAATGTATTTTATATATATATGTATAATAGAAAGCAAAAAATTTGAGAAAAATATTCAGACAAATTCCCACTTTTATCTAACCTATCCGGCCAGTATAAGGCTATAATATGTTTAAGTAATTTTTATCTAATTTCTTAGAAAAATATAAATTTTAATGTATATATAACCGGTGATTTACGTGACTTTCAGTTTTGTTTAAAAAAAGTTGATGTTTGCAAACTTGATCTGATGTGAGATGGTTTTTTGATATGTGAAACACTTCAATATATATATATTTTTGTTGAATGTGCAAACGTTTTATATATACGTTTACATTTTTAATTTAATATTTGTAGCTACACTTTTGGAATGTAATTCTTCGTCAGTTGACAAATTAATTTTAAAAATATTGTCATTATTAATATAAATGTATTCACAAATTATAAACAGGACTTTAAATTTGGGCTGACCACACTGTTTGGAAATGAATGGAAGGGGGAGTGCCGGAATAGCAATTTCTTGACACCATCAATTGGAAAGAAATTGAAACAAATAAAAGTTTTTTTCTTTCTTCCCATTAATTCTTTTCTTTTACTTTCCTTTTCTATAACTGCCTTTCTGACCCCCCCTCCCCATTTTACTCCCTTTATAATTGCGTGACCGTATATATAATTGTACATGTTGTACACATTAGTTACTATATTTACATTATAAAATCACAGGAACATAAATATATATATCGGAAATTTGTTTAGTATATTACCTTTTTAATATATAATTATTACATATAGAACTGAAAAAAGTATAATGGTCGTTTTTCTATATACGAAGTTGCTGGATTTTATAAAATCTACGGTTACTTATTGGGGCTATATTACTAAACACGTTATTGTTTTATATATGTGTGTTATCTGTTGATATTCTTCACCAATAATTTTCTTTATTGAAGTCAATTGTAAACTAATTTAGTTCTGTATATACCTATATATATATTGTAAATCAAATTCTCAGACACGACGTAATTAGTCCTTAAATCGGACATTTGTAATTATTTGTGGCGCCAAATGAGTATATGACAGGACACGTTTTTAGATTCGTTCAAAATATATCAATCAAAGTCCATTTCGGTATTTCTGAACCTCTGCGTCCCTGATTTTATGTTATATAGTCATCAGATTTGTTTAAAGTAAATGTACTTTATTTTATATTATTTAAGGTAATACATTTCTGCATAATTAATGTGTATGTAGTCCTATATAACGCAATTCAGTATTTTAACTATAATTATTAGCTATATTATATTATGGATCGTCTTTTTACCCGCAGAAAATTAATGACTCATTATATCGATTCAATCTGACCTTAAATATATATATAATGTGGACTTATAATTGGACTTATTAATATATATATATATATCGTTGTTATATTTGAATTGGTATATTCTATGGTGTAAAATGTGTATGCTATATATACTTCAATAAATTGTATTTTGTGTATGTTTAAGTTCTGCAAAGATTAACTCTATTCACCACCGCAGTGGCGCCGCACTAAATCATTAATAATAAAGTCGCTAGCTCGCTCTATTATACATAATAGGTACAATAGACGTTATATTTACACCGTGCGGCACTTTTATATGTATATATATTATAGTGTGTTTAAATATATGTCGCTTAATATAATATAGTTCACATTTTAGATAATGCTGTTGTCTATAATTTATCGTGTATAGTTTATGTATAATTAATAACATCTGAATTCTCGACAGTATATAATTTGCTCTATATAATATAATGCAGCTATATAATAATTAAAAATGCGTTTTATTTCATAATTTTTACACAAAACGTTAACACTTTTTATAAAAAAATATAATCAATCATTAGATGTATTTATTGAAGAATCTGACTTTTGTTTGGCATTTTACGGTTTAATTGCCTGTTGTTTGTTTCGAACTACAAATTGAAACATTATTAGAATTAAATTACAAAAAACAAGTAATACGTAAGCACTAAGTGCAGAGCCTGTACAAACAGCAGAGAGACAGAGTACTATAATACCAGAGCACTTGCAATCCATATCAGTAAGGAGACTATATAGGGTACCTAATGAGATATAGTACATATTAAAACCCAAACTAATCGTCAAAAAAGGCAATTTGAATAGTATAACATCAGATTATTTAGTATATATTTATTGTATGAACAGATTATTCTATGTTTTCAAATATTGATTTTCACTCCCCTGTTATATAAATCATGAATATTATTTAATGTCCTTTATACATTGGCTATATATACATATAAAGACATTTACAGGTGTGATAATGAGATAATCTGATGTCTATATAATCTATATATTGCGAACAATTATTAACTAATATATAATTATGTTATTATTATTATATTATAATATAAAGCTATATTGTATATAAATAATTTGGTGCCATTTGATTAAATATATTCATGAGATACTTTTTTATTTACTATAATGTTAGCGCATATTTTTTGTAAATTAATTCATTTGGGTACATTATACCATATTATTGACTAATTATTAACTGGTCTAGCCATCAAATTGACTACTATATATTGGCAATTATATGTATACATTATTATAGTTCTTAAATGTTTCTATATATACCGATTTGATATTATAATATACAGGTGTATTTTCACAACACATGTTAGAAATATAGCAATTTGCACTGTAATTCGTCGCCATGTTAATGACATGTTATATATATATACTGTATAAATATATAAATACATATATATATATACAAGTTAATTGTCGAATCGTTTATATTATAAGAAGTATAACGGATTAAATTAGCTTGTTAAAAGACTTTCTCGAACACATTAACACATTATAAAACTGAAAGCTGCAGTATATATATATAGTTGACTGGCGTCACAGATTGCATCATATGTTGTTGTATAGACATTATTCAGGCGCCACTAAAAGGATAAAATATGTTTGAGTATTTAATTATTGCATTATATTTGACTTACTGATTTTAATAGTATGTGCAAATTGTTGAACTATACCGACTCTTGAATGCTTGAACGTCTGACTGTTAATTTGTTTTGGTTATTTGTAAATCGCCGCGTTGCTTGTTGCGTTATATATTATAAATTGTGAATTTAACACTGAATTAATTAATTCAATATTCAATTAATAGTTAACTATCATGCCATTATAGAATATTCGATTATAAATCCCCCCCCCCAATGATAAACGATAATATAAAAATAAATATTGATGTTCCTATATAGTAAAGTAATAATATTGAAACATATATGTGTATTGTTATTAAATTTATGTTAACATACTGAAATTTATTTAATATTTACATAATATATTCACTATTGGTGCATCCAGGAGAGTTTTGTGAGGGCTCGAGCGCCCGCTTTAGTTTAACCCTTTTAAAAAAAACGTTAAGAAAATTCTTAACAAAAAACTTCAATAATTTTTTGAAAAAAAACACAGTAGCAATTTATAAACGGCAATTTTGACTATAATTGGACATGATAATGTCCTCTTCAACATTTTGAAGCTTAGCTGCACGCCATCTCACTATTAAAATATATTACTGGATTCGCGGCTGTAGGCTGACACAAAAATGTGCGTGATTGATTGTCCTTTTCAAAGGAGTGTGATCCCATCCTCTTTTAATTTCTGGATCCTGGCCCCATATATATACAATAATTGTGATGGATTTATAAAATAATTCAATAATCCCATTTTGTAATTTTTAAATGGTCAATATATTTTAGAAGAAGTTTGAATCATGATTGTGGAATAATAATTAAAGAAAATAAACATTATAAATTTTTGTTTGTATTGTACATGATGCAGTTTGTATTGTACATGATGCAGTTTGTATTGTACATGATGCAGTTTGTATTGTACATGATGCAGTTTGTATTGTACA
>JAUZND010014007.1:18798-34996 GCA_034780555.1 Coelogynopora nodosa | reverse complement strand
TGGTAATGATTGTGGCATAGTGGTAATGATTGTGGCATAGTGGTAATGATTGTGGCATAGTGGTAATGATTGTGGCATAGTGGTAATGATTGTGGCACATTGGTAATGATTGTGCCACATGTTATGGTAAGGTCTGTTTTTAAAATTAAGAAAACGTAATAAAAAAGGACAGTCTATATTTTTTTTGAATAACTCAATTCCAGAATACATTTTGAAAGTAAAAAAGTAATATGTGGTGAATATTTGTTTAATTAAATGCAGAATAATTTTATACATCTATATAATACATTATTAATGAAAACTTTGAATTAGTAGATATATTATACTATGGTCTATTGTAAGTTTTAATTGGAGATTCTGCAAAAACAATTTGAAAAAAAAATGCTTTCCTATTTCTGGATAGTAAAATAGGCAATGTTTAAAAAATGATATTTGTCATTAATATTTAATTAATTGTTTTATTTATATAAAATATTTATTGTTCTGCTTTATATTTTGGATAATATAATATAATTTAGATTTATTCTGTTTATTTCATCTATTATAAGTTAGGCATATTAATTATGAATGATAGTCAGTAACTCATCTAAAAAAATGTTAGAAAAAGAAAAAAAACACGTGAATTAGATTTTTAAATACAAATATAAATAAGGGAATGCCTATTTATGCTGTAATTATCTCAAATATAATAAGTTATATATAGTGTTGTTCACGGAAGGTTTGAAACAATAAATGAATCTATTTGATGACAGATAACTTCTGCATAATGTGAAGTCATTTATTGCATGACTAACATAAATGGTGGGTTATTAGGTATATATATTTATATTTATATATATGTAGTGGTGTGAGACTTATTGCTTCTATAGAAAATATATTATTCTCACCTAAAACAATACATAGATATCACCCCGTATCTGATAACTATAATATATAGGCAAACTGAAGGGTATATCTTATAAAATATGCATAATTATAAAACGCATTACATCCTTATAACCTTTTCAACCACCAATGTCACACGTGATGTGAAATGGTTACGGTACCACGTTTACCAATAATTGTTTTTTTAGTTATTATCTAGTGTGTACTCTATAATAATATATATATATACCCACACATCACACCATGGGAATTAAATCGGACAATATATTAACACACATCAATTGAATAATGTATTGAAGCAAAAAATGAAATTCTTCTTATGTGAGCCGTTATTATAGACTTGTATAATATATAATTTAGTTGGTGTGGTCGCATATAATATATTTGAACCCAGACTCCTCTGACATGGAGAGCCTCTTGTACACGGAAGATCGCGTGCTTGCTCATACTCCCTCCGCAGATTGTATGTATATATATATATATATGCATGCATCAGTCGACGTTGTGTTAAACCATGGTGTGCCCAGACAGTCGTGGCGCCAGTCTCCCTCCTGTGTTCGGTCTTTCCTTTCCCCATCACATATTATTACAATTAATATGCACTTCTTTCTATATATATGTATGTAGCCTATAATATATAATTATAAACAGGGTCAGTGTAAAGCGGCGTTTGACAAGATATAACCGGAGCGGGTGAAAGATATATAAAGTTTGAAATTGTAATCAGCAAGCTGAATAAGTTCTATTTGTTGTACTACATACATATAAGCAGGCTTTCATTTGCTTACTATATTTTTGGGGGTTTTAATTTTGATTATAATTTCCCATTTTCAACAGACTAACATGTGAAACGGAAAGGAAAGGGAGTTGGGAGGGGGTGGGCTATATACACAAATCCGATCTCGTTACACATTGAACAACTGATACGAATGCCCAGTTCTATATATATAGGTATGTTCGAACAATGGCCGATCTAAAACATTTAAAGGTTTACATGATTTTAATAATCAAATTCACATGTTATAAACATGTCTCGGATATTTTCATGTTTTTTGGGTATCACATAAACTTATAACTACTATATCTATAAATTGTGCTAAATTTTGCAAAAATCGGTGTTATCTAATATAGATATACCTGTATCATGTAAAAAGGTATATGTTTACAAACAAAACGCCTTTATATTAAATTTTATTGTGTCTGAACTATAACAGTATAAAGAAATCTTTTAAATTGTAGGGACTATTATATATAATGAAATGTGTAATATAAAAACAACTACACGTTTATTATTTCCTATCAATTTAGTCTGTGTTGTGTAGCATAATGTTTTTAATTTTGAATGACAGAAACATATTATTACATATAATATATATATATATATCCTCATATATACTGTCCGGTTTATATTTTTATATACATATATTTTATAGTATTTTTTCACGACTTATTTGACTTTTAAGTAAACTTTTAAATTTTAATAAAAAAATTAATATATTTATTTTATGTGTAAATATACGTTTCAGTCGCAATGGTAATTAAAATATGTGTATATATGATCGTCCAAATAGGATAATTCCGATTTTTTACTCAAAATTTTGGCTATAGGCCTATATTGGCTATTTTGACTGCCATATTCAAATTAACTGTTCAAATCTTTCAAAATTTCTTCATATTATTTAAGATTAATTTTTTTGGACAATGCTATATACAGTACTATTATTAAGCAATTTAAAATGTATAATAAGAATGTTTGTATCTGATTTTATCCTATAAATATTTGTTTTTTATTTAAAAGTTGTATATAAAACGTTTGAAATTATACATTGCGCACAAAAATACTACAACTTTTGAAAATATTATAATTTTCGATTTTGACATCCTTGGAATCGAAAATATATATTTTTTAAATTGTTATATTTGTAAAAAAAAATGCAACAAATGATTCTTTACATCTTTAATATATATATAGACATAATATGTAAACGTTTAAAAAATGGTGTATTATATATTTCACAAATAGCTTAACTTAAATGTATATATAGTTATATTTAATAAACATTCTGAATTTATTCAATAATTTATTTAAATAACATATTATGCTGTTATTCTTTTTGTAAAAAAATTAACCTTTTGTTTGGAATGATGAACATTTAATCATATTATATAGCACACTTTAATTAATCCTATATATATATATATACAAGCGATTTATAATCATAATAAACCTAAACTCGCCAATGGTGTAAATATATATATCTGCAACCTGAATTATTAATTTTTCAGACGCCAGCCAACTTTATATAGTTATGGTAAAAGCTGAATATTATGTTGAAGGGATCATCAAAATGTTGTCTACACAAAATATCTCTATATATACTTGCATATTTAGTTTATTGTCTTATAAATCCCAATATGTGAAGCTATATATATACTGCAATATATATACAATATATGCCACCACTCTCCCATGTATACGCAGGAATCTATTACGATATAGAAATCAATATATGTTGACTTTGAGCATTCAGTCTTGTCACGAAAGGTTCAGCCCTTATAGGCGACAACCAAACTGAAATGATACCGCTTTTTATTTCACCTCTAATCGTGTGCCATGGTTCGCACTGAGTTAGAACAAAAATGACAACGTCAGTTTAAATAAGGAATATTTAACAAAAATTGATGCATATACAGCCCAGACGACAAAATAGATGTTGAAACAATGTCCGGCGCCAGTTAAAAAAGGGAAAAGGGAACTTCAAAAGAGTGGTTTTTCATTGTTTTTTGCTACTGCACGCCGATGGGTAATTTTTTTTCCAAATAAAACGATCAGTGTTAAAACAAAAATTAAAAACAACCCCCAACCCGATTCTCTTGAGGAAGATGAGAAAGAATTTTATTAGAAACAGTTTTTTAAGCATCCTGCGAAAGAAAAGGTTTCTCATGAATGAATATTATATACGCGGTATATTTATATACTACAATATAAATATAATATATATACATCATAATTGACACTTTGGAGAGATGCTTGGTGTGTATGTTCTCACGCAGTGCGTGCATCATGCTTATAGAAGCAACTATATAGTGGTGTTGGCGATACCTCAGTCTATTACAAAATATGTACTGTATAATATACAGTGTATAACAACGACGTCTAATATGTACAGGCCGTCAACTTAATTGACTGGAGTCTGTACCGGGCAGCACAAAAACAGCAAGACTGGCTGTGTAGCTGCGCTATATATTATATAGCTTTCTGCACACACACAAACTATACTTGATCTTACCCGTCTTGATGGCGCCAGACTCATCTTAAAGGAAGCCGATCTTGCAACAATCACCTCTCATCACACCTTATTATCACCTCCAACCTGCTCTTTCTATATTGACTCAATCGTTATAATTTGTAGATCGAATCACAAGAAGGCGAGCATGATACAAAAGTATAATATCCGATAAGATTGCGTAAATAATGTGCAACTCGCCTGGTTTATATTATAGCCTATATATATAGAACATAACTTTTGTATCATTTAATTGGTCTCACATACTTTGTTGATTATTTGTTACTATATTTTTATTATCGCCATCAGACTCATATACATTTTACCGCCGCATTATATCCTCTTGAAGAATTGATTGAGTGATATACACTATACCTCGTCTATATATATATATATATACATATATTAATAAGGTAAGTTTTAAAATTGTATAATACCTATAAAATAAAATCGATGTCACTTTTATATATTATTGTTTAAATTATAGAAAATATTATTACACAACGTTTAAGTTGTTGCTGCAGTTTATAAATCTAGCCATATATAACATGAAGTTTTCTAATTTTATTTGGACGCGTCCATAGTTAGAAACATATATATATATATATATATATTAACATTCCGTATATTAATAAAATTAATTATTTTATGGTCATATGCAATCGCATGACATAGATTAATTATAGTGTATAGATACTGCAGACTTTGGCAATGCTCATAATTATTTTCTACACATTAAACTTGATGATGGCATAATACATAATATACAATACATATATATCTATACATCATTATACTAGGCTATACTTCTTTTTTTCTTTCCAACATCTCACTGCTTCCCTTCTTGGCCTTTATTCCTGGGTTGGGGCGCGACATCCCTTTCCGGCGAGAAATGATGTCGGCGCCCAGGTCTTGTAACTTCTTTCCGCTCCAGGCGCCAATATCTATCTAACCGGGTTCCTCCCGCGCATTCCAGTCGCAGTTGACTTTCCTCGCAAACCTTCAAACTCTTGATCGGATGATTGGACCACTGGCCCAATATTCTTCTGTGTCCATTCAATATTTTCATCATTCTATAGCCTAATAATCGGTATAAGGCTATACAACATAATATACAGATTCACAGCCACGAGTTTATATCTGCTGTGTTATATTATTAATATAATTATTATTATAGTTGTCGGAATAGAAAATGTTGCGCATTGCCTTCTCACACCGCGCTCAGTCTAACGTGAATATCATCCATACTGATCTAATAGGGTGTTCAGTTCAGCTGTATAATAGTGTATATTTTAGATTTTGACTTAGATCTGCAGTGCACCACGGCAGCGCAATGACGATAGGGCTCAGTGGAACACAGAGGGGGGTGGGGGGGCTGTCTACGAAGGCGTCACTTGCACAGGCCCTGCAGCTGAGATTTGTCGCCTTGAGCACAATGCGTGGAGGTATCGGAGGGGTGGCTGGAGTAGCTATATGAATGACTGGCGCCATCTCTTTCCAGATCTTCAATATGGTGTTTGTCACTTGTTCAGTCAACTGAAAACTGTGCATGGTGGTGGTGGTGGGGACGTTTTGCCTTTATATTATATTATTGTATTATATAGGCTAGCTAGGCCTATATACGCTACTTGCTGTGAGTGAAATCAGCCTCCGTTTTAATTTATGGGTTGGTCTATATAATTTTATACTGATAAAAGTATCAATTAATACAATTAATTTATGTAATATAGCATAATTTGCAAACGTACACGTTTTATTATATATAGCAAGGAATATATTGTATCACTTCGTATTGAATTTATATGTTACATTTTTTGGCATACAATTATTTTAAATATTTGTTGATTGTATATTCATTTTGAAAATGTGTGCTATCTAATACATATATAGGTCTCATGGTTAGAAATAGGTGTAAATCATTTATATACTTACTGAACGTATATGTTAACGTTTTAACGTTTTAATATATATATATGAGTGCTTATATTATAGGCCTATATGGTTTCAATTGTGAGACTTATATTATTTATTGTAATAACTATTTAGGCGGCAATTCGGGAATGAACATATTCCATACACAAAAATTCATATATATTCATATATATATTCAGTGTATATATATTTTAAGACAATGTAAGTGTTCATATATATTTATCTTAATTATATAGACATTTACAGAATAATATGTACAGAATGTATAATACTATATAATATATAGTATATATACACCATTTTTAAGAAACATTTTGTTAAGAGTGTTTCAACCAAAGAAATATGTTTAAAAAAATGCTGGCATTATTTATTTTAATAATATACAGGACCTACCATGCCTTATAAGATTATTAATTCAAAAAAGCCCGTCCGGATAAGAAAAGTCGGAAAAGAGTACTTGAAAATGCCCCCCTATATATCTTCTCAATCGTTGGCACGCATGAACACATATACCATTCTCTTATACAGTATTATATTCCTGACGGTTTGTCCCCAATTTGAACAATCCAACTTCCCGCAGCATAAGTGGCGACCATATTGCAGTGCTTGAACTGTTAATATTATAGGGTTTTGATCAGCTTCCAAATTGAACTATTGTTGTCCATTTAGCCCCACTAAGTATATATATAGGGCTATTATATATAGTCTAGCCCGAACTAAGTTATAATAATTACCCGTTTAACGGATTGACGCCATAAGTTTGATATATATAATGTGTTCTATGTACCTATACCTATGTTATACACCTGCGGGCTGACAAAGAGAAGCTATTCACCATGAAGAAATCTGTACATATTGCATTGTTCGAGTTTGTTTGCACACGACGAAATGCATTATATTATATACGGTATATATATTATATATATAGACACCGTCTGCAAAAAATAAGTATTCATTTTTATTATAGTTTGCTATTGACGCCTCTCTCTCTCCATGCGGCTGTTTTTATATTGCATGGCACTTGAATTTATTAGGCGGAACTTTGCGTATATATATATATACATATTATGTTGACCAGCCCTTTGTTTGACTAAATTTATATACCAACAACCCTTGTCAACTACTCTTTTGTATAATGTATTATTATTATGCTAATGTCTGTGGACATCATATAATACACCCATATATTGTGAAAGATTGCGGTATATACTTCTTGCATATATATACAATATATAATATTGATGAAAATTTGCAAAATGATACGTCGATTTCAATGGACCTTATCTTGCTGTATGTGGTTGACACCTTGGCATAAAAATGAGAATTGATTAGCTGTATTGGCGACAGTGTCGATATAGTCTATTCTATTATCTGATTGAGACAATATTCAACTTTAATGGCAAAGTTGGCGCGCCGACCATTGCTGTGCAGTACTTTATCGATACACTTTTTAACATTTATTATATAATATATTGTCTATATACTGCAATGTCCATATTTCAATTGTTGTTCAACGAAATTATTATAAAAGGGGTGCTTTGTAATGTGTTTGTGTGTGTGTTAACACATAAGCCAGGTAAAAGTTTAACAAAATCTACACCTTTTTAGTATTATAGGGTCTGAATAATGAATGTTTGTATTTAAAATTTCACGCCGACTATTTTAATAATCTATAATATTTGTATTGTAATGTCGGCTCGCTGAATATATTACTTTTCCAATTTATAAACATAGCTATATATTTTAATTTTTATATTAAAACATTTTAAAACAATTATTGCATGTTATTCTCCTTATTTTGACCAACGGTCATCTCGTAATAATGACACTTTCCAATTTCAATGGAAGTCACCCGAGAGTATAATCAACTTCGCGGCTTCTGATTGGCTGATGGCAACTTGTTATTGTTCATTGGCGTTCCTCGCTCAAATCTTCTCATTTCTCACCACCATTCATTCAGTGTATTCTCTCCTTCTTACCAGCGCAAACGCTGCTATATATAATAATTATTTAACCTTGCTGGTTAGAATTGTGACAGAATTATTCTTTGGATTAATGTAGCACATATTTTCGACGCATTTTTACACGGTCAGAACTGAACTTACTCGTTAAATAAATTAAACAATTATACACTATATCTGTGCTGGCAGATTCCGTCCCACTCGATCGTATATGCATCTGAATCGACCCAGCTTTGAGGGACCCATGGCTGCCGCTACCCTTCCAACGCCCAAGATGACCTCCTCCCCCCTCCTCCTGGGCAAGGACCTCACCAGCCCCATCATGAGCTCCTGGGCCTTCCCGCACACCACGCCACCGCCCCAGTTCTCGCCCTGGTCGCCCACGGGAGGAGGAGCAGCCCCCCCCTTCTTCGCCGGCCTGGCTGGCAGTCCACCCCTGCAGACTGGAGGAGGAGGGTGGCAGCAAGCGCCGGGGATGTTCGACCGGCTGTCGGGATCTGCTCATCCCTTCTTTCGTGACGTCCCAGGCTCGAATCCCTTTCTTGGCGGAGGGGGAGGAAGTCCAGACTTCTACACGCAGGCGCTTCTGCTGCACCATCAACAACAACAACAGCAGCAGCAAGGCCAGCGACAGGCCCGACTCCAGTTCCCCAACTATCAGCTCAATGTCAACTCGGAGTTCGGCCAGTATGTGAAGCGGGTGCAGGAGGAGGAGCGCCTGGTGCGGGAGAAGGATGCGCCCAAGGCGGAGCTGGCCGAGAAGGGCCTGTGGACCTCCTTCCACAGGATGGGCACCGAGATGGTGATCACCAAGTCGGGCAGGTAGGCTGCTGCTGGATCGATTATCTTTACTTGCTGTGTGTTCTATAGGCCTAATGGCAAATTTAAGATGTTGTATTATATATAGGCTAAGTTTCGTTTTATTCATATAATGATTGTATAGGAAAACAATTTCTAAGTTAGAGTATAACATATTTTTAAGAGAGGTTACAAGTATATCTATGTATATAACAATGAAATAATAGAGTATTAGTGGAAATGCAAGTACAACTATGTGAAATTAAATTAAGATTTAACATAATTCTGAAATTTGTTATTATAATTTTATACTCTTTTTTCAAAAATAACTTTATTCGTATAATTAAAAATAATTCAAGGTAGCCGGCAAAACTTTAACAAAAAATTATTTTAAAAACTTTTTCGGATTCTTTGTCTTTAATTTTAACGCTCTAATTAATCATCTATAGATGGCTTTGGTTAATTTGTCTCCAATAAAACTATTTCCTTAAGCGATATATGTTCCAAATTAATTACTTTTTTATTTACATTATTGACTTACAATACGGGAGAGTAGTATATTTTATTAATACTTTATAATTATATACTAAAAAGGCAGCAAGATCTAAATACTAATAAAAGTAGATTGTATTTCTGAAATAATTTTAATGTGATGTGTTTACTCGACTGTTGCGCAACCTTATTGCTGTAATTTACATGTTAGAATCTTTTATTTAGTTCTCTATATATAAGATTAACTGTTTTAAAATTGAATTTGTATATATTGCATTCTAATATTTTTGTTAGAATAATGTAGTATATTATAGATTCTATAAATATATATTATATAAAATAAATTGTATGAATTTAATAGTAGTAAATAATCACGTTCTATATTATATTGAATTCCGCAACACCACCACAAAATAATTCAAAAAATAAAAAAGGACCAGAAATGGTCACAGCGACTGTCAAATAAGAAACAAAAATTTAAAAATAATATCAAGATTATAATTTTACGTAAAAAATATTCATCACAATAAACTATACTGTAAGCTTATTTCGTATATTTTTTACAGTTCTACATAAGCCTAATACTATTTTGTATAATGTGTTTCTATATAATATAATATGCAGTCATCAGATATATAACTTCAATAATTTAGTTTTATAATTCGTTTGTTATCTATATAGCTATAATATATATTACCATGGTAGTTTTAAATAAAATTCAGTTGAATCCCACAATCACTTATATATCCTATATAGCTGTATAAATATTTATTATTATTTAAATGTCACTGACAGAAGCTATAATTAGAGATATTAAAACCATATTAAGTTATTAAATATTCATAAAAGTTGAACCTTATATACACCTATATACTGGGAAAGTCTGACATTATCACACATGTGTTAACACATACATGCTTTGGAACTCATATAAACATTATATATAGATGACCTATAACTGTAGCTACACTGTATATATACCTATATATAATATAATAAACTGATAAAAAACACTTCCGAAGTGATCAGAATTCTCACACTTGTTAACGCGCGGCAAATCGCCGAAATCCCTCTCAACTTCGGATATTTGGAGGAGTTCTCTCATCATGACCTGGGAATAACTCATATATATTATATATACTAGGCTACCTTGTTGCAATTGTATTAGTTGTTAACAACACTTGTTATGAGTTGACCTATATGATATTGTCAATTATTGCCGGGACCTTTCAAAAGTCTGTTATCACCACCCGCAGAGAGAGGCACAATAATGTTGATGGTATAGCAAACATGCAAAAAGGGCACACTGCATGCTGCATGCGTTGTAAATATATATATACAATACATTTACTGGGACATCATTTAGAGCTTGATTGACGAGCAGCAATATTATAAGCTGCATGTATACCTGGCACGTTATATACATGTGTAATTATCGATATTGACTATTATATATTATGGTGTAATTGTGTGTATATATATATATAGGCATTATATTCCAATAATCGAGATATATTATATATATATATATAACTTTAAAATACATTTATTAACTATATTAATAGTTTTCAGGAAACTCTTTTCCTTTAAAATATTTTTATTGATAAATTACATCGGTTTTCTATTGGCATAGCATATTATATACCACGTATATAATTTTAATTGTTATTTTTTAATGTTTCATTTTACCGCGACGCATTATAATATACAACTATAAATTGAGGGAGCAATAGTCTATTTCAGTTAACTTAAAATAATCGCTAAATAATTTTTTTAATGTTTCAAGACTATAAATAAGACAGCATAATGTTAGGGGTGTAAACATAGTTAGTTTTGCAAATATATATATTGTGAACTAATAAGGAATACAATAAAAATAACAAAAAATACATATCTGTATTATTCCGTTAAAAATAACTAGAGAAATCCAAGAAAGTATAAAGTTCAGTTATAAAATTATATAACGTTATAAAATTCACTGAACTTTGCTCTCTCAGGTTTCCTTCAACTACAAATATATATTGTTTTAACTGGTGTGTGTATATATATATATATGTTAAGATATTAACTTTATATCATCTTTTTTATGTTCTTTTATGTTTTATATGTCCCCTTAATTCTGTAACTCACTGTATGAATTATTTTGCAACGGAATCTTATAATGTTTTACTTTAATAATAATGTTAATAATAATTAAAAAAGTTTATATTAAAACATTTTTTATAACAATCTCTTGGATTAGCGTCTATATTATATATGATTCTTCGAAAATTTAGAGAATTATCAAAATAAGCCGATATACGGAATTTATAAAATTTAATAAAATGTAATAGAATAGTTATGTTTACAATTTTTAAATTGTGTATTATTTTATAATATAAAATAATTTTATTTATTGTACTTTTATAAGTTTTAAATTGCTTTCTATTATTGCTCTATATACAAGACGTTATAACAATAACTATATATAATAATTTTCAACTAAGTGGTGCATTTACATAAATGGTGTGAAATGACCATTCATGTTCCAATTTGATAATAGATATTGGCAACCTGGTGTCAACTTGACTAATACATTACTCTATATATATATAATATGTGTGTGCGCTGACTGGCGGCACTTAAATGGGGGACTCAAATCAATTACATTATACACGCAGCTAGATATGATATTATATTTGTATAGTGCTGCAGAGGTGGCCGGGTGGTAGTAGTGCTTATTATAGTGATCGCTATTAAATGTGTGCTGAAGGATCCGCTCCAATCGTCAGGTACTTCACTTCGAGTTGTTTCTGGCGCCAGTTTGCAAACAAGAGGTATATAACATATAGGTATAGACAGGGCCTGAAGACGACGTTTCTATATAATCGTGTGTTTGTATATATATATATACAATATATAAATAGTCTTTGCTCTCTAACTCCCTCTCTGCCTCTTGTTCTGATTAGCAACACTTGTTAATTTACATGAATTTCAGAAATTAATAATATATGTACGCTTTATATATATATTTAATAAATATATATGATTACATATTCAAAATTAGTGTTGTTTTTTTCATTTGTCTGAATAAATATTATATATATTATAGGTGACGTCAAAATGCATTTTATGACTGATTTATTTCTGAATATTTTATCATCTCACAACTTCTCAATGCGCTCTTCTTTGCACATAATTCATTCACGTCATACATATAAATTACACAGTGGAACATATAGAAAAGAACTATATACTTTTCCATTCACCTGCAGATAGTAAATATTAATCTAAATACGAGTTGTTATCTTATACAGTACACTATATTGTATATATATATATATATACCCACACAGTAATTTATATGTTCACGCCCATGACAGCTAATGCGTAAAAGTATACCTTCGTTTAGCAAGAAAGCGATAGACTTTTGTTTTCTTATCGAGTGTTTATGTGTCAAAACACGGTATATTGAAGTTGTAGTCTTAAACAATATACACATTATTTATTATATATAGTATATGAATTTATACTCGTGTACATAAAGTGTCCAGTTATTCCATTCTGACCTGCGTTTGCCGTATATTTACATGTCATCCTGGGAGGGAGCCAGAGACTAGAGAGAGAGAGAGGCGAGTGTCAAAAATGCACGCAAAGGTGAAGGAAATTATGGCTACCGAATACGCCGAGTCTTGTACAATAAAGACAGCACCCATATATACTAACCCTTATAATTGGGGCTGAAAGTGTTAGCTGCCCTCGTTTGATTGACAGGGCCAGTTTAGAGTTACCTCAACTACCTCAATTCTGGGTAGTTTGATCTCTGATCTGCTCCAAAGGTGACAGGTCTCCAAAATCTGGACCACTTTGCACCGTTTGCTTATATGTGATTATGTATATATAGTCAGAGTACCGGGTTTACACTTGTCTCTCATTATATTATTCACACCGAGATTGTTCAAAATATTGTCAAAATTTGTGAATGAAGTATATATAGATATTATTATTTTTCTTTAAAATATATGAAAGTGCAATCGCAGCCTTGTTATTATATTCTATAGAGTATCCAAAAAAATGTGTTAATTATCTCATTTAGAATTCTCAATCACCTACCAGTTTTTATTTTTTGTCGTTTAACTGACTTATTTTTAAACTATACGGCTACTTATTTTTCTAATCTATGGCACAATATTTTAAATGCTACATTTAAGACATAATATAATGAATATATAACAACGATGTAATGTTTCGTATAGGTGTTACGTTGTTATGATTAAATACGCGTACACTCAACTGAAATATATATTATTTAGTAATAGGCCTTTTTTTTTCAAAATTATATCTGATAAATGAAAACATTTTAATTCAGTCGTTTATTATTTATTACAATATACTTGGGTGGTTATTTACAAAACTTGACAAGTTTCCTGTTACTATTTTAAAGTAGGCCTACTTTTTATTAACATAATTGACTAATTAATTATTTATTTCCTACAGTTAATTAATTAAAAATGGTTGAATAGTACAAATAATGCTCTATTTAGTAGTATTGCGCAGTTATGCAAGGTTAAAATCAATACTGACATTTGATTGGCTCACAACAGCAGAGCGAATAATCAATAGGACACTAGCTTCTCGAAAACGTCATACCATAATATCGATCGTTTCTCTACTCTATTGCAGGCGAATGTTTCCCGCCTTCAAGGTGAAGGTGAGCGGACTCGACCCGAAATCTAAGTACGTCATGATGATGGACATCACCTCGCGGGAGGAGAACCGCTACAAGTTCCACAACGGCCGATGGACCGTGGCTGGCAAAGCGGACCCAGAGCCGCACAAGAGAATCTACATCCACCCCGACAGTCCGGCTAGCGGGGAACAGTGGATGCAGAAGGTCATATCCTTCCACAAGCTCAAGCTTACCAATAATATCGCGGATAAGCAGGCCTTTGTAAGTGTGATATTGCCATTTATGAAATGTGTCTATAACTACCTGCTGATTTCAATTATATTCTAATATTGAAAATAATTCTTACTTATGAACAAAATAATGTCATTGTATAGTTTTTTTTTTGTAACTGAGTCCACAGACACAACATAGAACTTAATATATGCTAAATTATTTTTATTATTTTTTGTCGACATGTTAGTACCTATGTCTATTTTATTGATTATTTACCATTTTACTAAATTTATCAGTTGTCAGTCAATTAGTAAATTATTTTCTTTTGTTCTGTTTGATGATAAATTAAAAACGGGTTTCTTTCATTTTGCATTATCCATATTATATCGCAAAAATTTTGATCATTCCATAATTCAACGTCTTAATTGTGTATTTTAGCTAATTCTGTTTGTAGAAAATACACTATTATTAAAAATTAAATGACAGCATTAAACCCCCGGAGGAATATTTCCTTAACATACGTATATTCTTGGCTGTACCCTTTCCCCTCCAGCAATCCATTCTCAACTCCATGCACAAGTACATCCCTCGCTTCCACATTGTTCGTGCCGACGATCTGCACAAAGTCAACTTCTGCGAATTCGTCACCTTCACCTTTGATGAAACCGAATTCATCGCCGTCACAGCCTACCAGAATGAACAGGTGGGTCCCCTTTTAGACCAATCTGTATATGTGTGTAAACTATAGTGTAACATATAAAATAGACACGTTAGTAGGCCCTAAACTGGCAGTTAGTGGGGAGAGCCATGACGCTGTAGAGCACATTTAGTGATACGTGTTCGTAATAAACATATTGGTATGTCTTTAATTGGTCGCTGTGTAGCTCGATTGTACATACTATATCGTTATATATCGCTCTAATTACCGACAGAATGATAAGATGCACATAAGATTCACAAATCTCTACAATTACTATTGTACCAATATCGTGCCACTAATTTCGCCTTTTTTCTCATCTGTCTATCAGTATCTATGTATACACTGTAAACGATATATTATAGTGTAATATACTTATCATTAAATAATATTATATATAAATATTGTTTACAATTATTATTATAAAATTATAATTAATTTTTATAAAATTTTTATAAAATTATTATTAAAATTATTATTATAGGCTATCATAAACTGTATAATGTAATATTTTGTTCATGTACAATATATATCCTATCTCAAAGTTTTGTCATGAATGATTTCTTACTTTGAAACTTTTTGAAAAATCTGTTACATGAAAAAATGTATTATCATTGTTATATAATATGATATATTGCTATATATCTGTATATAGATTAACACATCTTAATCTTTTCTTATATAATTATTTGTAATAAATGAATAACCGTATAATTGTTGCGTATTTTTCATATATACATCGTCAATAATGATAGTATTATATTAACAATAAAATATAGTAACACAATATTAACGCTGAGCCTTGTTTGTTTATTAAATAACTTTTTGAAAAACTCTTGAATATTTTCATCCCGAGAAAAACACGCAATTTTTTTTTTAATTTGAATTAAAACACTCACCAGTAGTAGGCTATATTGAATGTATGTTTCATAATGATAATTTTGAACATATACGTAATAGGTATAGCTATATAGGATGAACTAATAGGAAGGTAAGGGAGGAGGGGGGGGGGGCGTTTACATCGTGTTATCTACTCCTATAATTATCTATCATCGTGTTCAATCGGTACTCAAATGATCCGTCGTTTAATAAGGAAATGATACTGTCACCAAATTGTCACCTTTCACACCACGACGCTTTGGCATGTGCCCTGCCTCCACTCCCCTTCCATTCTTGACCCAACACGATGATCACCGCTCACCTGATTGACTCAGAATACAAGGTGACGAGACCGAGAGACAGAGCGAGCGAAGAGGCAGTTGCT